>JAUMHA010193047.1:0-14600 GCA_032359765.1 Saxidomus gigantea
CTTCTCCTCGGTATTCTTCTTTGTATCCCATAAGGCGGTTTAATTCTGTCATATAGTAACTTCTCCTCGGTATTTGTCTTTGCATCCCATCAGGCTTGTACTGAATTACGGTCTAACTCTGCGATATAATAACTTCTCCTTGGCATTCCTCTTTGTATCCCATCAGGCTTGTACTGAATTACGGTCTAACTCTGCGATATAATAACTTCTCCTGGACATTCCTCTTCGTATCTCATTAGGCTTATTCTGAATTACGATTTAACTCTGAGATGGGAAATATTTGCGTTTTACTTCAGCTTTCAAATTGGGTCAAATCTTTAGGATGTCTAACGTTGTTACAGATTTAAAGCTTTAAGACTTACCAGTGTCAGTATTATCCCTATTCAGTAGAGCAAAGCCGTATCGATAACATGTTTTAGATGCATACGATTACAAAATAACCGACATAACTGATTGAACTAAATTATAATTTACTCTGAGGACCCTTCCTCTCCAGAGTGAGCCTTGTTCATTGAAAGTGTTATACTTATACTGTCTTGTTAGCTATGTCTTTCCTGGTAACGGCCGGTAGACTATTTTCCAACGAATTCTACCTGTATACGAGCATCATTTTTGCAAATTTAATTTTATTAACTTTAAAAGAAACAACTAAAATTAATCAATCGGCAATATAACTTAAATGTTTTGTAGACCCAAGTCATAGATTAGATTAAATTTTATTAGGCAAAAATGTACAAGCAATGCATGCCAACAACATGATGATGCATGAACGTCATATAACAACAATGATAAGCAAATTACAACGATACAGACATGTTTATAAGTCATGAAATACACACCAATACCAAGGATAACACAAAAAAAGAAAAGTGCTTTTCTTTTATTTCCATTGTGGTCCTTGATATTGGTGGCATGCCACAGAAAGTCATGGACTTATTAAATTAATCAATACAAATTTCGTTCACATAATTAAGTTGGTATAAAAAAACCTCACAGTAACCATCACAAATCATCCCCTAAAGCACGTAAATAACAATCATTTATGACACAAATTAATTATTGAAACGGCAAACACATGTATACTATATATATACATATATATCTAGCTGAATCTATTCACTTGCTGAAATACTATGAATAAGATGGACACTACACCTGTGTAAAATAAATGCAAACTAAAACGTAATGGAGTACTAGAATTAAAAATTACAGACAATTCAGAAGTCTTCAAACTAAACAAAATTAAGTATGCCTCTACAAAGACATAAAAGACTGATATAAAATCTAATGTTACTAAACAATTATAATTATATATTAAAACCAATTTGCAATAAAATAGCTAGCATGTGAGATTTTACAGCATTCTTGAAAATTATATGCCTACATGTACCTAAACCTCTGGGGCAGATTGTTCCATAAAACCACAGCTCCATGTGCAAACGATTTTCTACCAAAACCGCTAACCTTTGATAAAGAAAACTGACCGTTTTTACTGAAAATGAAATTATAAAGAGAATCATAGCTAGATTGTGCAGTCACTCTAATTCTAGTACAGCGATGATGCACAGAGTTAAGTGGCACAAAGGGTTCAACAATATAATCTGGGGCAGTATCTATCTTTATTTTAAGAACATGACCCAGAGTGATCTGGTCAACTCTCATCGAGACTGGCAATCAGTTTAGAATCTTGAAATGTTCTTCTCTAACAGGAGACATGTTCTGCATATTAAGAATAAATCGTATGAGTCTATATTGTGTAGTTTGAAGTCTGAGTTTAAAGATTTGAGTCAAACTGGGATACCAAAATGAGTAAATATAATCAAAGTGACACTGGTTAAGTGACATGACCAACAGTTTTCTTGTATGCTTAGTCAGAATCTGGCTTTTCCGAAATAAAATCTTTAACTTGGCATTTGCCTTCTTAATCACTGACCTAGCTTAAGTTAGCTGAATATTACAGTTTATGGGACTTCCTGTCTGATATGGTAATTTTGTTAACTGAAAGAAAATACAGTTCCTCCATATGTTCATGTAAAGTTTTGGTTGCAATTACTTTTCTTTGTTTCATAGCAACATACGAGTTGTTTCGAAGCTTACGTCGCTGGCACATAACTGGTGGATCACAGATGGGAATTGAAATCAGTAATCAGATATGTTCAGATTATGCAAAGTACTTGCTAGAAGTAATTGTTAAGAGGAAAAGTATCGTCATCGAAAGTCATAACTACTTAGGTCATTTCTTAGTTCTAGTAATATGTCAACAAACATTGTTTCAGTTTTAAATGTCAACACGCACTGTTTTAGTAAGTGTCAACACACACTGTTTTAGTTAATGTCAACACGCACTATTTTAGTAAGCGTCAAACACACACTGTTTTAGTTAATGTCAACACGCACTGTTATAGTAATGTCAACACACACTGTTTTCGTTAATGTCAACACGCACTGTTTTAGTTAGTGTCAACACACACTGTTTTCGTTAATGTCAACACGCACTGTTTTAGTAAGTGTCAACACACTGTTTTCGTTAATATCAACATACAGTGTTTTCGAAGCACTTATATCGAGTAATTGTGAACAAAATTATTTCAAAGCAAAGTTAAAAGTTATAGTTGGTATAAAAGATAACAATGTCGACGACAAAAGCTTAACAACATGGAATATGTATGAAATCTTCATCAATTTTTGAAAATACATTTATATAGGCCAACAACAGCCAATGATGCATGTCATGTACACGTATATGTCGGTATTTGTTCTATTGTATTTAAAACGACAAGCATGCAGGCATGTCTCACTGAACTTTCTGGATTGTTATTGTTTACAAGTAGCACATCTATCTGACTTACATTGTATCTGATGCGATTAGTGGCACTATTGCATATTTACGGTTAAAACGTCTGTTTTGCATTGGCTTTCTTGAAAACACACCACGTTTCCTTATATATGTAATTACTTGATGCTTTATAGTTCTAATCGGCTTTTTGAATAAATGGTCACGTACAAATAGCATGCCGAACTTCAGCAAGTACTAATTCAGTTCCATTCAAACAAAACAAAATTAAATATTGATTAAATTCTTACCAACGTCTGAAGTGTCGGGTCAAATATGATATTAAGTTAGTTTTATATGTGATATAAGGACAAAAATATCAGTTTATTACTAAATATGTCATCACTGTTCAAAATCGGCCAAATAACTAACGAGACACGTGCATTTGTTTATTTACATGTGTATAGCTCTGAATATGTCATAACTAACTACGACACACGTGTCTTTTTCATATACCTGTGTTAAGCTTTTTCTATAGAGAGTGATCTCTAATTTCTTTGATTATCGATGATGTCTAAATATAGAGAAGAGTAGTTTCAAAATCGAGTTGTTAATTCAAAACACTATTATATCAAATGAGCGAATATCAATTATGTAGCTACGATTGTCTTGCAGGAAGAATAGGCGTTGTGTCTGCGTCATCGCTTCCAATATCAAACTGTCTATCACGGTATTTAACACTAACATAACCACATACAGCCGCCAGTGATACCGCTATTAAAGTACATCCAGTCACCAGAAACATATAAAATGAAGGTCCATACGTGTAAATGATATCGGGTTTGTTTTTGTTGACAAACATAACGGTAACGATACAGCAGTAGACGGAAAGAATGCCTAAAAATGCATAAATGTCAGCATTAAACAAAATATTTCTGTGTCAGCCAGAAGTTCAGTCTATGTGACTGCTGAAAAGAGGAGAAGATCATATTATACATTAGTTGTAAATGGTTCAGTTATTACGATACAGCAAATTTATTTCCTTTATAGTACATGTAGAAATAAACTGAAGGTATTTAGATTGGGTTGTCCCGACCAGAGCGAAGCGAGGTTCCGACTTTCCCCTGTTTTCCCGAGGGACAACACAGTCCTCGAAAGCAGACCATGTAGGATCCTTTTTCGTGCATACCCTATTTGATTTCATTGCAGCTTCTACGAGATGATTTTGAGCGGTTAATCAAAATTTCATGTTAATTAAATATAATTCTCTGCATGGAACCCCTTGCGTAGGAGTTGGTAGGTTCACACGTGAATTAATCACTTTATATGCATTTCTAGTTCTAAATATATCTAGTGCTTGGTCGCATCCAAAACTGTACTTTATTAACGTGGTGAAACAAAACAGTATTAATTAAATCTAGAACAGAAATTCTCCTGACACATGTCCTGTTAACTTGATTAATGTGACGATGCCATTTATACTGACTTTATTCACTGTTTTTGTTTACATAGTGACGTCATTTATCAAGAGAAACTGTGACGTCATTGATCTTGGAAGAAATTCAGTTAATGTCCGCCATTTTTGTTTTGAAAAACGCGACCCTGTCCCTATACATGCAGGTTTGTGCATTGAAATGTGAACAGTTCTGTGAATAGATCCTTTTGATATACATTCCTAAAAGTTGATGTTCTTTCTTGTGACACTACAAAAAGCACCATTTCCTTTCGCAATCAACTCTCGATTCAAGACTACATGCATTTTCGTAACCAATAATTTTCGTAACTTGAAGCATTGGTGTGTCCCCTGAAAGTTCGAACTATTCTTAAAAATTAAATACCTGATACCTTTACTTGAAAACTATTTAAGTTTCTTCTTTATTATGAGACCGTAATTTACGTTAATCTGTCTATCTTCTACCGACGTGAAACGTATCTCGGAAATAACAAAGTGTTCCATGTACGAGTTGAATACACTAAAGTAGTTCGGATGCTGTCAGGTAAGCCTGCGATGATCCTTCCCTCCAGTGCACGTAACTGAATAGGAATTTTTCCACTGTATAAATGCATCCATCATTAGAAATGTTTTCCGCACATTTAACGGTCAATTTCGCCGATATCTTTCTTGGTAATATAAAAGCTACAAGTAACTTTCACCCAAATATAAACCTTAAAGTAGCAATATGCAAATCAGCCATTGCCACATATAGGTCTGGAATCATGCGTGGTTGGACGTAAATAAAAAATGTCAGACACCAGAAATATTGAATTATTAGAATGACTTTTTCCCCTCATTTGTTTAGTGAAGGTTCATAAAGATAGTCTTTTGTGATTGTTTTTTGTTATAGATTATCACAACAGTTGTTTTAATTTTCATCTACTTGTTTAAGTCCTTTTCATACAGCCGAAGGGTCGTTTTCTGTTACGGCGCTGATTTATGTCCGGAGCTATATCTATCACATTGGAATGCAGTTTTAATAAACTTTATCGAAATATTTATTACTATATAGACTTGATGTCCATTGAAATTCAATTTCATTGCTTTGGAAGCAAAGGAGTAATGGTCCTTTGAAAATTTAATGCAAAATTGCCGTGGCAGTTTTTGCCAAGTAAAATTTCAATTTGTGGAAATGTTTAATAGTACAAAGAGTCTAAATATATGATCGTCCTGAGCACTTCTAAAAAACTCCCTTAAGGTCACTTGTAACCAAACAAAAACAGCAGAAAGCATGGCAGGTCAAAACATAAGACTGATATGAGTATACTTTACATACGTTTTACTTTTTAGACAGGAATATGTTTGTTTTACTTTCACAGCAATTACGTTTCCTTTTGGCTGCGACACTTTGCATTATCTATATCTCATGGAATCCATTCAAGGACTATATATGTTTGTCATCACAATTTGGAAAGTGGTGTCATATATGTAGTTTGAAGCAAACTGTTGAAAGCTAACGGACGGACATTATACGTAGTTTGACTCTTAACCCTCACCATAAACATTTAATGAAAAATTGATCAAAAACTCATCGCCCTTCGCAGCCCAAAGTATAAAACTCACCAGGTATTAAGGCTATCACCGGCATAAAACAAACGTAACAAAATCTACATGCCCGCACATCAATATGACTGCTGCTGGTTTGGCTGCATATGCACACTCCAAAAAACATAAGAAACCCCTCTAATGTAACTGCTAGAATCTCGAGGACACACATTCCGCCGCCTAAAAAAGTGGAACACTATTTTCAAATTATGAAGTGAAGAAACATATAAAAAATCAATGAAGGCAACCCGAGTTGCATTGACAGTGTCTCATGAATATACATACTGTCAACCATGCCACGTATTTTCTACATATTTTTCACAGATGCAAATATTTCAACTGTACATGCAACTGAAAATTTCATGTCATGGATGTGAACAGACAAAATAAATCATGATAAATACTGTTTCTCTCAAACAAGTGATACAAGTGATACTGAGACCGAGAGCTATCTCCCTAAGATCAAAGTAGATCGAACCCTGTTAATCTACTTAACATACGCATCTTTCAGCCACAGATACTGTTATGAAACAATATTTCCCCGATGTTAAAATTGTTCCTTCGTCACCGCTATAAAGATACATGTACAAGTTTAAATCTGGAAGAAAGAATATATTTACCTGAAAGTTCCAGACACCCAACTTGATAATTGTCACTAAATACCCAGTAACCAATGAGCATTGCTACTAATTGTATGGTGAATGTTACCGGTAGAATTACAGCGATGACTGAAGCTATACAGCCTTTAACTGTCTAACATCCTGAACCGCAGCATCGAAATGTACAACATCCTGTACAACAAAACCTCTCAGCGTTTTCTTTTAAATCATCACATATAGTTCTTGCGAGACTCATAGCTGTCTGTGAAAAAAGCGAGTCTTTAGAAAAACATTTACACAATAAATATTGCCAGATACGATACTTAAAATCAAAGCGCTGTAAGCGCTGAAGGCCTGGGGGCTATAGATTTACTCCCCGGAAACACTTTTGACCAATGTGATTTGCGCTGAACCTTACCTAAAGTGCGGGTCGAAATGTGCAGTGGACAAAATTTAATTTACGACATAGAAAGAATGATTAACAAAGATATCGGTGGCAGGGAAGTTTGTTTGTTTATAAGATGTACTTTAAATAAAAAATAATCACATGGTCAACATTATAAATTGTTTGAGAGACCAATACAAATAATTCGATCTGCGCTTTGTTTAACTTCAAGCGATATGATCTGAGGAAGTTTGTTTTATTATAAAACGTACGTTAAATGAAAAATAATCACATGGTCAACATTTAAATTATTTGAGAGACTAATAAAAATGATTCGATCTGCGCTTTGTTCAACTTCAAGCGAGACGATGTTG
Source organism: Saxidomus gigantea (assembly GCA_032359765.1). Lineage (NCBI taxonomy): Eukaryota > Metazoa > Mollusca > Bivalvia > Venerida > Veneridae > Saxidomus > Saxidomus gigantea. The sequence goes on from JAUMHA010193047.1 coordinate 7,172, forward strand.
ATAGAAAATTATTGTGTACCGAGGACAATACCTTGAAACAGAAATGAAATATAAATACGTTACTGTACACTGTATATAACAGGGAAAACTAAAAAATGATTCTTGCTTACCTTGTTAGAGGTGGTCGGGATAACAAGTGATGAACTGAACTAACAGTGATGTTGCTAAGGTCAGCCTCGATGAATGGCGGGTGATTTTGCTCACGTGACTTCCCTCTCGGGAATGTACGTAAATAATAATTTTTTTTTTAAGAAATTTTTTTGGGGGTAAATATATAATTATGTTATCGTTCGTAAATAAGAAAGTTATCAATGAAATAACATCTGATTCAGCAATTTGATTATCAAACTACAAACTCTTATATAGAGCTCCGTACGTTATGTAAATATCCATACTTTTCCGTGATATGCATATGAAATCCGTAATCAGCTAACAGCGCAGTAATTTCTAAACCAAAGTCCATGAAAAAATTGTGTAATAGAGCCCGTAAGCTAAGGACCTTTCTGCAATCATTTAAAATTGTATGTACTGTTTTTATTTATGTTTTTATAATATGTTCTTATCGTATGCGACATTGAAACAGAAGATTGATCTTGTCTGTCTTGCACTACTTTCCCATAGCGCTTGTTTACTGTTGTTATTCGCACATAGAACAGTTACATTGTCTGCAGTGTTTGAAATGTTGTATGCTAACTTAGGCCTAGTGGCCTTTCAGTCCCCAGGCCAATAAGATAAATGCTTGGAATCACGTAAGAAAATATTAATTCGTTTTGAAAGTAAGTAGGTCCTTCCATTGGAATGCAGTTCTTTTATTGCTGCTTCCTTTGTTCAAAATGACACGTTAGCTGAAATATTTGCAACGATGATTATCATATTTAATAATGAGTTTGTCAGAAATTCTCTTTATATAATTATAAGTGTCGAATTTAGACAGTGTTAAACATAAGTTAGAAAACCACACATACTTACTGGGATACCTCTATAACTGACTTAGATGATTTGCAACCAATTAAAGTCTCTCTCTTAAGGCGAATGAAATTGAAACAATTCTAGTTAGTGGAGTACTACAAGGCTGTTGATAAATGTTAACACGGAGCATAAGGAGATCGGTATGATCTTTCTATTGACTGCACTGTTCTAGGAGGCAGTCTGCAGTTTTATTGGCTCTTCACACAACACTCGACTCCGCAACTTTCAAAGTCACAACCCAAACACTGTGATCACACACCTGAAACAAATGTAGTACATTTTTAGCATGGTGATGTGTGACTCAATAAAAATTTCAAGTAATTTCAGTACAAAACCAAATCCAAAACCAATATCGCGAAATCTGACGACAAAATAACACATCATACGGCAGAAAAAGTGTCAAGCTCTATATCAGCCGACAATCGATAAGTATCGGGGATTAGAAGTTAACGGAAACAGCTACGGTTCGGTAGTATCCGTAAATAACGGACAGGGTCATAAATCATTGATTATCGATTGTACTTGATTATTGCCTAAGGGAGATATTGAACTTTTGACGTTTTACTTTAGTGCGTAAAGGGAATAATCTTCTGCTTAAATTTAACCATTTCTACCAGAAGATAAAGAACATTCAACATTATTATTCACATTACTCGAAATTAATAATAATAATAATAATAAAAATAAAAATAATGATAATAATGATAACAACGATAATGACTTAACTGGAGAGCACTTCTCCATTACAGTCACATGTTCAGTTATTAATGAATCTAATTTAAAATAACAGATGTTGAAAATAGAATTCATTGGAAGTAATTGTTGACAATAGTCACAGATTAATCCAAAAGCTACAACATTGGTGATTTTTGACATGATAATGGCAATGAATCTAGTGTGCACTTGATTTTTCTCATTCGGCTGATCCCTTTACACGTGCGTTATGTTTGCTCGTGAGAATTGTTGAAAATTGTAGACCTGCAATTTTCAAGTACAGACGCACACGGCAAATATCTTGCAAAAGCATGGTGTGATTTTTTATTTCCCAATTAGTTATTCCTGATCTGATAAAACTGACATTTGATTTCTGTAGGCTTTTTTAAACTGAGAAATAGCACCGTTTTCTTTTCAGAATATCAATAGATTTTACATCTCTAGTAAACGCTTGATGTTGAATGTCGTAAGAAGAATGTGGTTTTTCAGTTTCAAACCATATGGTCAAATATATTTTTTCTTCAAAATTACAGCTGGATTGTACCACTGTCCATATTGCTTGAAATTATAATTAATATTTTAGAAGAAATAAAGATTTAATGCAGAAAAACAACTTTTCCATTTCTGCAGTAGAATAATACCTGTTAAATTTTACAGATGTTGTCATTTAATACTCTGCACACCGAGCAAACCATACGTGTTTTTTCTTTTCTTTTTGTTAAAGTAATAATAAGTTTATTTCTTCGGGGTGAAATAAAAGACAAAAGATTCGAGGGATAAGACAACCTGCTTTTATCTGTGTATTTTGAATCTCGAAGAAACACTATGTTGACACCTATAAAATGACACTAATTTCAGCGGAGCGAATGCTTGCCTTTCGCTCGAGACAAAGAAAAATATGAAACAAAATAAAATATCCCGTGCAAGTGCTTCGAAATAAAAATGCATGCATAGTGAATCTTTTATGTGTTGCAAATTAACATCAAAAGCTAAATAATATGTTTGATAATTATACTGAACATTTCATAGATCTTCGCTATAAAGACGATATCATGTATATCCGGTTTTAATGAAAGGTTTTGCCTTTTCATGAAAAAAAACTGAAAATTCTAACCCAGTATTTTAATGTAAGTCAAAACCCAATATACAACGTTTTAAAGATCATGATAAATGTTACGTAATGTCCGGCCATAAAACTTATCGATGGCTTGAAGCAGTTAGATCAATCATTCGGAAGTGTTCGGCCAGCATTACGAAAGCAGGTTGAGCTCCGATCGTAAAAATAAGATTATAATTATACCTGTTAAACAAGACCTCTCTTCTTTCTTTATTTTTATATAAAATATATCACTTAAATGAAGAATGATTGTTTTATTCAATCCCGTTTGTGATTCTAAAATAAGTGTTATTGTTTTTGAACTAACTGAAGATAAACTGCTAAATTTTTACTTAAAATTGTCACATTTTGGGCATTTTACTATATATACTATATAGTAAAACGACGGGTAGAGATTTTAAGTTAAAAAACAAAAAAAACAAAAACAAATAAAGTCTCAGAAAAATAAAAAGATATTCATTAAAAAGGGGAAATCTGTAATTTTATCAGCCCGTTTGTGATTTTAAAGTAACATTATGAGTTAAAATGTTATCGCGAGTTCATGACAGCGCTCCTATATAAACCTATAGTAAATTTGTGGCGTGTAAACGATAATGTTAATCAATTTTACTGGATTTTCATTTGTATAGTGTAATCAATTACGGTTATATATATATATATTTATACTAGTATATTTAGCAATAAGTTTGGAAATTTTCAATTTTTCTAAGAGTTATTTATCCGTGCCAAATTCGAGCAATGCTAATGATTTTATCCTTAATAATTTTTGTTTATCTAGATCAAACGGAGTTGAGTATTTTTGGTTTGTAAACGGATACATGTATCTGTTTTAGTTTTACTATGTATACTTTCCTTTTAAGTATAGGTTATAGTATAAATACCGTTGTTTTAAGAAAATTAGTTTCTTAAAACTGCTGAATTTAAAATATAACCGACTTATAGTTCGACCTTTAACCGTTCAATACAACTGTCAACGGGTTAAATAGACACAATATTGAGAACATTTCACCATGCATAATTTGTCTACATGTGTTGTGTAAGCGACAATTTATTGGGAATTTTTGGGGGAAATAGATTTCAGTTTTGACTAAGGATACGATTTTCTTTTCGATGAAACTGACGACTCCCTAACCCAATTGATGACCATCAACGCCCAATCATTATATAGCGGGCGTAACGTGGATACGTGACGGAAAGAGATGTGCCTGGTGGCGTTGCAGGTTGTTATTTCTTTCGAAAATGTTTTAACGGTTGCTTTGTACAGTAGCGTTTTTTTCTTTCTATTCTAAGATTCAAGTGGAGAAATATGTACATCAGCGTGTTTTTCTTTCTTTCTATTTCAGTATTTCTCACCATTTGTTTAAAAAACATTTAAGTATTGTATTATTAAGTATTCTATATTACTCACAAAATTAAGACTTTTTTTAAGACTCCTGAATTCTATAAGCAATAAAGAAAATATACCGTCGGCGCCCGAAGTTATTAAGGAAGAAACAGATCGCAAAATCGCCACTGTTGAGTTAAAAACTCATTAACGTTCCTTTGAGCTCAGCAATCATTATTGATTACACCATACAATTACAGTAATTGAGTTTTAATTAAAATAGAAACTGCATATTTTTGTAAGAAAGTTCGCTTTTTAAGTCGTATTCTGAACGTTAGACGGAGTAACCTGACTGCTTCTTGCAATTCATGGCAAGCAACTTATAGTATCATGAACTGTTATAACTTCCATTCTTTAGGTCGTTTTGCTGCACCGATGGTGCGTAATGATATTGAGATAAAGAGAAAGGCTACTGCACCAAAAAACAGTTTTTCTCTGAGAGTAATTCGTTGGCTTCTACATAGACAAACCCTGAACGCGAGAATGCATGAACTAACAAACATGGGCATCGGGGAATATATAAAAGCAAGCGGATGCCGTCACGCCGGGAGATGAAGAAATGATGTGGGAATGGGGGTATTTTCACTGAATAATGCAGTAGGAATAAGCAATGCTGTGTTTTACTATGATTAATACCACATATAAATCTGAACCCATTTTAAATACTAAATCTGCCAGCTGTGGGGACATTAGTCCGACTGATACGCTTACTCTCAGCATTCGCATTTTTGGTGTAGACAGTGGGCTGAGTCTATTAAATCGTAATAATTTAGCAATTAAGCGAACTTGTCAATGAGTAAATTATGAAAATAAATCTGCGAATTTTGAAGGAAATGGAGTAATCTGATTGGCAAGGAAAGTGGGTCGAACTATAACATCTAAGTTATGTTTCATTGGCGTCGGACAGCCCCTTTTGTAGAAACATACTCAATAAAATAATGTTGCTTGTAAAGAGGAATATTCTTTCTTACACTTACAAATAGTAAAATTAAACTACAATTAAATTAAATAGAACGACCTTTCGGTTTAGCAATAAACATTCCCAAATTCCGTACAGGAAGTAAACACTGAAGTAGATCTGTTTTTACCTAATATTTATAACACAAGCGATACATTTAAATTATTTATCATAAGTGATATCTGTAAATCTCAAGATACTGCATATGAATGTAATATTACACTTACCCAAAGACTTCTTTGAAATACGCTAAACAATTCCATTGCATTTCTTCAAACCTGAAGTGGAAATCCCCCCGGACATTTGTTACGTCACTAACATAGCATGTGACTCTTATCATTATTGATTGCGTTATGGTGAAACTGCGATATGATAGTTATTCTCGGCCCCTGTATTCCATCAGGCTTATACTGAATCTTGGATTAATTCTGCGATGGGAAATGCTGGCGTTTTTACGGCAGCTTTGAAATGGCGGGTTTAAGTTTTCGGGCTTTCTTACTAAATTTTAGATATATGAGCGTCAGATTTTCCCCTTTTTAAGTAAAACAAATCCAATCTTTGATCAATCTAATTTGTTTTGCATATATTCGATCATAAGAAAACAGACGTAAGTGATTGAACTAAATGGTTAAATCCTCTCAAAATATTTCCCCTTAAGATTGACCCTCGCCCAAAGTAAGAACGGGTCATGCGTTTTCATTTTTCGTTAAACATATTACAACCGCTTCTCTCTGTACATTGCCTTAATGATAATGATTTTAAAACACAATAGGCACAGCGTTTTCACTTGGTAAAATAGAAGGCAGAGATCTTAGAGCAATTATTTTTGTTTGTTACTTATGGAATACAATTAACGCAAACACCACCTGTTACGTGCCAATAAACGAGCAACCTATAAAACTGTTATTGACATTGAATACTGTAGTATGAAATTATGGAATTTATCCTTCTTTCGATAAGCTAAATATAATATACAAAAAGGTTAACATCGTGTAAATTACTTTTAATAAGAAGTATTTTTTAAAGTAGGCAATTTGTTGATAAAGTGCGGCTCTTTAATTCAAGACATACTGCATTCAACAGAGAGCAGTTACATGTAGCTACCATAAAAAAGGTCAAGGTGAAAACAATACCGGCATACGACATACTGTCTTTTTAGCAGTTGAAAAGAGCTGTAAGAATAATTTACCTTAGATACTTTGGCAGTTATGAAAACAGTGGTGTCTTTTATATTGTATTAGCGGTGTTTAAGTTTGGCAAGAACAGGTTTGACAGCCAATATAGTCAAAATTAAACTTCCGCAAATAAAACTACTCATACGGTAGTACAAAGCGTTCTTGGTCTAGTAGCGCAGAGTTTTATACAAGGATAGTATGACATTGCATAAAGTTTTCTCCTTTTTATCATCAAGGCAAACTGAAATCATCAATTTTAGCAAATTAACTTAAGTCAGTCTCGTCAATATAACTTAAAACAGATAACTAAAAGTAGTCAATTATCAATATAATTTAAAAGTTTTGTATATCCAAGCCATATTTCGTTAAATTTTATGGGACTTCCAATTGTTTCTTTGTATTAAATATGGTAATTTGTTCACAGGTCTTCTGAAAGTTTATGAAAAGTTTTGGTTGAAATTACTTTTCTTTGTTTTATAGCAACACACGAGTTGTTTGCAAGCTTATGTTGCTGGCAAATAACTGGAGCACAGATGGGAATTGAAATCAGGCAAAAGCTATATTCAGACTATGCAACATATTTGCTAGAAGTTATTAGTTAAGAGGAATAGTGTCATCATCGTAAACCATGTCTACTTTAGGTCCTTTTTTAGTCAATGGAATGCAGAAATCTAGTAAAATGTCAACACACATAATTTTAGTAGATACATTGTTGTATTAAAAAAACTGTTTCAGTTAATGTTAACACACATTGTTCTAGTAAATGTCAACAGACACTATTTAAGTAAATTTCAACACACACTGTTATCGTAAATGTTAACAAACACTGTTTAAGTAAATTTCAACACACACTGTTTTAGTAAATGTCAACACACAATCTTGTAGTAAATGGCAGCATAACGGTTTAAGTAAATGTAAACACACGCCATATTTTTTAAATGGCGACACACAATCTTTTAGTTAATGTCAACATACACTATTTTATCAAATTTTCACATAGACACTGTTTTAATAAATGTCAACATACACTGTTTAAGTAAATGTCAACACACACTGTTTTAGTAAATGTCAACACACTGTTTTAGTAAATGACAGCACACACTGTTTAAGTA
>JAUMHA010193158.1:0-16206 GCA_032359765.1 Saxidomus gigantea
TATGTACATTGCTGTTCATTAGCCAAAGGCATTTATATGTCGATATTGCTAATAAATATTGTTGTTGTTGTTGTTGTCTAATATGTACTTATCTACTTAAAAAGCAAAAAATATTTTTGATACAAACAAATGTCAATTCTGTCAGTAAGGCATCTTTATTCATAAAATGAAAGCTACTTGTAAAGGTGATCCTGAAACTTCAATGCTTTATGTCTCTTATGAACATGCATAAATGAAAATATACTTAACCGAAATGTTTGATAAGGATAGTCTTTTTTTCCTCATATTTTCTCTATATTCAGTGGTAAAGAAAGCAAATGGTAATACTGATTCATATGTATTTAGTATAACTATGACAATGTTTATTATTGTAGCAGTAATAATCAATGATAAAATGGTAATATCACAGTAACCTTTATCAACTCGAAATATGACATATGCTTACGTGGTTAGGAGATGAGTATTTTGTACGTGGCATTTTGTACGTGGTTTTTGGTACGTGGCATTCCCTGTTTGATATTATTTTTGTTTTTTTGCAGAATTGAAATTAATAAACTCCCAAACTCGAAATATGACATACGATTACGTGGTTAGGAAATTAGTGTTGCAGAATTGAAATCAATAAACTCCCAAACTCGAAATATGACATACGATTACGTAGTTAGGAGATTAGTGTTGCAGAATTGAAATCAATAAACTCCCAAACTCGATATATGACATACGATTACGTGGTTAGGAAATTAGTGTTTCAGAATTGAAATCAATAAACTCCCAAACTCAAAATATATGGAATAAATAAGTTTACGTAAAATGGTCAAAGGCAAAAATAAACAGAGGAAACATAGATTATTAGTAATATCGATGCCTTGGCCTCATATCAAACGTAAAGTGGAATTATGCGCATTTTTTTTCAAGTAAAAATCCAGCTGAAATTTAACACATTTCAATGCACAGCAACCATAATGTCACTTTAACTAAAAAGGGACATTGATGTGCAACAGAATGTACAGTTACACTTTGCTAAATTGACTAAACTTTGCTGTTCTGGTCACTGCAATAACTCATGCCACATAAAAAACTTTAAAAAAAATGCGACTTTATCTTTATTCAATGCATGAACATTGACAGACTTGAAACTGCCTTTACTGTATCATGTGCGGGGGTTATATCACGCGTAGGAATATTTGTTAAGTTTATTTAAAAGTTCTTGGAGTCTAATAGTTCAAAAGAATCATAAAAACGCCATTCTTGGATTATTCATTTATTGACTGGAAATATGAAATGTTTTTTTGGCATGTGTAGGTTGTAAAAATATTAATACAACAAGAAACACGTTTAACTTACTTTACTCCTAGAAAAAAAGTAATCTCTGTATATTCTAAATGTACTATAAGTGGTTAGATATGCTCGAGCGATTCAAAATACATGACAATAATTATCTTGCCTTGCATTGCACTGTATTGCTTGCTATAACTTATCTGATCTTAAGTAATAAAATCTTAACTTACCTTAACTTCCTTTACCTTATCTTGCTTTAAATTATCGTACCTCATCTTACCTTATCTTACAGGTAAATGTTATAAAAGCGTGAAGGTGCAGAACTAGTTAAAGAATGAGAAATCACAAGCGTCTGTACATAGTAATTGCCTGGACAGTGTGTGCCGTGGTCTTTCTTTTAGTAAGTTTTCCACAGGCATTTAATAAAAAACATAATAATATTGGCAATCTGACTGCCTTAAAATCTGAGAAATTAAGCGTTATAGATACAAATGCAGATTACATTGTAACAGAAAATGGAGAATTTGAAATTGTCGTCAACAAAACGATAAAAGCTGCAGGGGAGAAACCCGAAGGTGTAAGGAACACGTACAACGAAACTTTGGTTGAAACACTCAGACTCAGGCGGCGTGAAGACAACGAAAGACGTTACTATACTCTAAGAAAGAAGATGGTCAACCTTATAAATACGGAATTTATTTTAAGTGGTGCTCAAATTTGCTCAACCGGTGCAAAAAACATGACAATATTGATTATAGTTCCGTCGACTCCAAGTCATAACTATCAACGGGATGCGATACGGTCAACATACGGTTCCTACTCGAAACGAACGTTCACGATTGAACACACCGCTATTGAAGTAGCGATCAGGTTGTTATTCCTTGTTGGAAAGGACGGGAAGATTGAGTCCGATAGAACTATCAGAAATGAGAGTAAAACATATGGAGACATGGTGTATGCCGACTTTACAGAATCGTACAGAAACTTAACGAGAAAAATGTTAATAGCGTTTACATGGGTGTCGCTCAATTGTAGAGACGTAGATTTCGTCATGAAAGTTGACGAAGATGTGTTTGTTAATATTCCACAACTTGCTAAAAACCTTCACCAACGACCATATGGAAGTAAAGGAGCTGTTTACGGACACTTACATACTAATTCTTTCGTGAAAAGAAAAGGAAAATGGGCTGTTACAGTGGATGAATTTCCCCTGAAATATTATCCCTCTTACTTTGCAGGGAATTCGTATGTGATATCTGGCAATATAGTGCCACGTATGCTCGTGGCATCGCAATATTTCCCTTATATTCCAATAGAGGATGCGTTTATCACTGGGTGCTTAGCGAAAATTGTGCGAGCAAAACTAGTGTCAATGCCAGGGTTTGCGTACTGGCTACAGTCAGCACCGGACGCATGCAAGTTTGTGAGGCAAAAACAAGTTTCAACAAATAAAGTTAACATTAGTACCATGAAACAACTTTGGAAAACTTGCAATTCATATTCGGAAACTTGTTCCAAATTGGAATCACGAAAAGCCATGCCGAGGATATAGGAGGCAAATTCTTGCTTCGGCTATGTTTTATCTTTACTTGTCGTCTTACTAGTATATATTTTTTGTAATCATGTAATTATTTGCTTTTTTTTATTTGCTTAGAGCCAGTAAAATCCTTTCCAAAATTGTACTAGTTTCATACTTTAAAAACACAATAAAAAGATAAAAATGTTGGAAGACTTTTGTGAATGAGTTTCTAGCTTTTGTCAGGTGCATGGAATAAAAAACACCCTACAAATGTTGTCTGAAAGTTTGTGACATTGTGTGTACTTCCAAACATTTTGCCCAGTTCACTACATGACGCGGCTGAAGCGACTGTATAACTTACATTAGGGGAAAGAAAGTATGAAAGGAACATGTTGTTCAATTTGGTATACCTAAATTTACTTACAGACACATTTTAGTCAAAGGGAAAACATTATTAAAGAAGATATGACAGCTTTCCGTAAACATTTCAAAAACACGACACAAACCAGGCGCCTCATCCAGTAGCCTATAGGTTTTCCTAGATGTGATTTGTCCGATATTAACGGAATATTTTAACAGTCCGTTGATCTGCGGGGTGATATCTATTGAGTTAGTTGTTTAATTCCGGATCACACAGGGCCTCGAGTGTGATCTAACACAATGCAGCCAGCAAGAAAGATACCGTAATGAATCCGTAATTGATATACAACATTGAAACCGTTTTATCATATTCTAATAATTGTTTAACTAGAAGGCATTTCATGAAACTGCTATAAGTATAAACATTAAAATTCCTTGAGATTGACTTCTGAAAATAACGGATGATAAAGAAGGACCGAATTCCATATCACTAATAAGTGAAAAGTAAAAAAAGAATTGATTTTTTTCGTGTTGCTAACGATCATTAATCGCTTTACATTAAAAGCATAAGTTATAGTTATTAACGGACTACTGTTCATTCATTCATTCATTCATTCAATCGTTGGTTCGTTCGTTGGTTCGTTCGTTGGTTCACTCACTCGCTCGCTCGCTCGCTCACTCACTCACTCACTCACTCACTCACTCACTCACTAGATTTTGACTTACCTCGCTTGTCGTTTTCCTAGTTATAATCCTTTCAACACTATATGTCTCAGGATCTTCTTCATTCAGCAATTCATAGTTAACAGACGTTTTACAACGTAGTCTCTGTATGTTCATTGTGGACCACCTCAGCAGCTCCCTTTTGGTAAAGGCTTAAGGAGTTACGTAAGACTTTAAAAGTGCATCCCGACCAATTACATACAAATATTTGTATTTTGACGAACCTCGAATATAGATTTATTCTGTCTCTGTTATAAAGTCTGTAAAGTTAATGTGCATCTCCCATTTCAAAATATTTACATGCAAAGTGCAGAGCAAAAGACTCCATTGGTTGAAAAACACAGATGAAGAACAAAGTATTAATGATTGTAAAACAACGTTTACAGTGTTTTTTTCATGAAATAAACCTGCACCATGTTGCCGTCGTTTTTGACAGGCACAATCAACAATCTGACGCCTCGCTATTTAATAGAAAGGGTACATGTCGTTATCAGCGCTCGCGGGCTATCAACAGGAAGTGACGCATTTACGGAAGTGACGCATTTTCGGTAGATAACGACTACACAGTGGTTTTAGAAAACCAATCATTTAAAATAGAAGATACTCCTATACAATTTCCATTGTCATAAAATGCCAGTCAAGTGCGAAACGTGTCTTAAGTTCACATAAGTTGTACAATGAAGATAAGATAACGTATTGTCCCCAATTCTTTTATTCTTGGTGCAACACTCTCCATGACTGTAAAAGACAGAACTGGAAAGACGTCATGGAAATCAGAGTACTGGATTTCTTTCTTCTTGTTCAGATATATGCTGCTGGTACTAAAGGTTTGTTGTTCTTCATACTTGACCATGTTTTGCAATCTGTTACACGGATTTACTTAAAAAAGTATACCGTGCATAGTAAATGCTGGAAATCATGCGCCGATGAGGTCGTTAAAGTGACGTTATTTGTGCTATTTCATATAATAATAATAATAATAATAATAATAATAATAATAATAATAATAATACATGTAATAATAATAATAATAATAATAACAATCTCTATTTAATGAAGGTGACTCGGATAGGTTGTGACCTATCTTCCTCGAGGCCTTCAAAGATAATAACATCATTTATAGAAATGAACAGGCATTCACACACACATACATCAGAAAATAATAATATGAAATAGAATAAAATAAAAGCTTATCAACATTTTACAGTAACCACATGTTCCACAAAACGTCAATGACTTAAAGTTTAGTGTAAATGGCAATTGCTATTAACTAGAATCGAATAAAACCTGTTAAGGGTGCTACATTGTACTATTGATATGGAGATAAGTTCTCAATTTAGAACGACATTGCATTTAATTATCAACACTACGCATTTTGAATGGTATACTGTTCCACACGTGTGCTGCAAATTATTGAAAAGTACCTTTGGAAAATCATGGCTTCACGAAAGGTTGAGCTCATAATTTGTTTTATTAGCACATGTTGGTAAAATTCCTTCATATACAATGTGGATAAATTGTCTTGTTCACCTGTATACCAATATCACATTTGTTTCTTTTGAAAAAGGGTAGCTATTTCAGTTCTTTAAACAATGGGGCAGATGGGAAATCATAATTCTTATCGAGAATCATTCTTGAAGCACGCTTTTGGCGAGTCAAAATTTTGTTTAAGTGCTTCATCTCACTGTTAGATAGTACGCTTCCATAATCAAACATTTGTAGACATATACATTAAAATAAACGATTCGAGTATCTTGACTCAAGTATGGCTAAATTCGACGTAAAAGGGCCAGTTTAAAATTAAGCCTTTTGGAAACGTTTGCAGTTTGAATATTCCTAGTAACGTTTATGTTAATGTGTTTGTTTTCTGATGTTCAACAAAATCAATCTGACAAACCATATTGTTAAGCTGACACCATTTACTGACATTATCTACATCAGATTGTAGCTTGTATTGTAATGCTCTGGCTGAGTACTCACTAGCATAAAGTGTAGTGTCATCATCATACATAGCATTGTTATTGTGCAAATCAGGGAGCAGGTCATTGATATAAATTAAAAATAAAAGTGGAGCTAATATAAACCCTGAGGTACACCAGAAATAACAGTTTTCTATTGTGATTTGTGTTCACCAACATTAAATACATGTTGTCTCTTATTCAGATATGATTCAAACCACTAACATGTCTGTACAGAAACATGATACAACTTTAATTTGGTCAGTAGAATTTGGTAGTCATCCATGTCAACAGGTTCTCCAAGATCCAAACAAACCGACCGTACACCATTTCCAGCTTCAATTTCCTTGCAACAGTGATCAATTAATCGAACAAGTGCTGTTTCATAGGAGAGGATTTTTTAAGGCAAACCAGACTTCGTTTTGTGCAAAATCTTTAAACTGTGTGGCTGGTTTGAAACGTGTTTCCTTTGGTAATGTAGATAAAATCGATATGGGCCGAAACTTATTTGCATCATGAACATCGCCAGATTTAAATAATGGTATTACACGTGCTAAGTTGAGCTCGTTTTGAAATATACCAGTCCTAATACTGTTGTTATGATGTTAATGGTATTGTTAAAATAGCTCTACACCTCTTCAAAATTATTGGACCTATATGTTTCACTTCAAGAGGCGTGATATAACTAAGTGTAAATTCATTAGATTTCAATATGTCGTCAATGTGAACACTCAGGCGCCCAATATATTTCGAGTCTAAACCATTATATTTAACAGTTTTACTTGCTATATTTATTAAATGGTAAAAAATGGTAAAGTGGACAGATTTCAATAAGACCTGAAGGTCAAGATCATCATAGCCAATAGAACAAATTTAGAGGGTGTTACGCACGCTTCCGTGGGTAACAAGCTTTTTCACAGTCCGTTCAGTAGAGTGGATCTGTATCTGAACAAACTGGTCAGCAATACACTAGACACCTATCCGTACAAGGCGTACCTGGAGAATCTAATGTCCTATGCGCCCCACGTTAAAGCAACACCCTTGAAGCCGATAGAACTTTGGGCAAAGGATACGTCACGACACATACAAGACAATGCTAACAACGGTGAGCATTCAGCAAAGTCGAAGTATGGAACTGATTGGACGATTACATCTAGACCTGTTCTTACAAGAAACATATCTACATAACGGTTCAGAGATGCGCCTCCAGCTCAATAAGACCAGCCCAGAGATCTGTTCTGAAGCTGTCAAAATCCAGTTTCTACAAGCCGGATTCAATGTGCGCACTGACGACCTGACTGCGGTAGCCAACAAACACAAAAAACCCATCCGACGAGAAGCGGTCAAAATATTGACTTTCTCTGGAGATCAGATCAAAAATCGAAGATCATCTCTTCCAAAGACAGCTGGCCAAACGGTTATTTATCGGCATGGTCAGAAACATCTTCATGAACGGAACCTTTGTCAGCAACCCCATGGATTTTCAACATTTCTGACAGTCGAAAACAGAGGTCAGCATCGATGGTAAAACCGACCGAGCATTTCATCAGAACTTTACAGAAGGAGAATGCTTAAGGTCCTACGTATGATACCGTTCACAAAGACCTACATGGCGCTGCATCAAGCCGTTGGGGCTCTCGGTTTCAATCGAACTATGGGCATCACGCTGGGGGTTCAATCTGACGGCAGACCAAGGGAGTGAAGAAGGACAGCTCCATCCTATAGAAACGGGGAACCTACATATCGTCACCCTAGTGCAAAAACTGATGTTTTAAATGATATTTAATTGCACTTATTGCGTTTTGCACTAAGGTGACGATATAGAGCTTCAGTTTATTGGACCACTGGCAGACCCAATCAACGTGCTCGTGTATGCTGATTCGGCAATCAGATTTGAAATCAGCCGTATCAGAGACGATTATTCATACTATTATACTAGTCATCATCATCATGGAAAAGGACTATGAGTAAAAGAATGGAGTCCGTGTCTACACCCCCTCTCGCGAAAAAGACGAAGTATGAACATGATCATTTGGACAACAATTTGGACTAAATTCAAATAGATCGTGGCCGTGACAGAGACCTTATAGCCATTGATCTATGATACTGTTCACAAATACTGCTTGTGATGTCAAATAGACCACCCGACTCAACTGCAACACCTGCCTGCTATGGTTGTCAGACACAGACGTCTGGATGGAGTTATACAAGAGGAGATCGCACTCAAAGGACTGGATCTTCAGAAAGGCATCGCTCAGTGGTATCCGCTCTTTTCGTGAATATGAATCCACCCTCATGAGATTATTCGAGCCTCCGAACTCTGGTCATATTTAAAGCAACAACACAAAAAATAGGGGTCAGTCTGGATCAACAAGTGAGCCGATCTGGTTAAAAAAGTGTTGAACCATGGATACTATTGAACTGCAATATATTGGGATAAATCAATCCTCTTGTCTCCTTTACAAACACAGGTGTGTCCAAAGTATCACTTACCAAAACGAAAACCTACCCATGTGGAAGCTTACATTGTGAACACACACAACTCGCATCAACCCGGAGAACACAAGGAAAATAGTCATCAACTATGATTATGGACTTCCTCCGGAGGGCTCAACCTTTCCTACAGAACAATACCAGACATTACTCGGTGAATTCAATTAGACTTCAAGATGGAAAAACACTCATGTGCGGTATCTACTGTATTTTTGAATTGGACATGTTAGTCCGAGGTTGTGATCTGGATACGATTATCACCCTCCGATTTATACCCTAACGTTACTGGGACAATGATAAAGCGGTAGCACGCTGGTTTAGACAATGTTATGAACAATTGTACAGGGAAGTAAGACGTGTGCCAAAACGCCTCCGTACCACCGAGGGTAGAACCTTATCCTACAGCGCAGCCTATACTTTCAAATGTCTCATCCTACGTAATAACATTTATTGGTCATAATGTGTTCATACTGCTTGTTAATACTAGCAATTACTTGTTTCAATGCGTGTTTCAATGTTTGTTCCAATGCTTGTTTAAATGCTTGTTCTTATTAATAATTAATTATTCAATACATTTTTTTCAATAAAAGACATGAACATGTTTCGTCCTTTTTTCTACACATGTGTCACACTTGTGTGATTTAAAATTCCCAATAGAGGATCCTATATTACCTATAGGCCCAATACCAGTTTCGCTCCAGTGCCTCGTGATCCTGGTGCCCTGTGTATGGGGAAATTCTCCATGGAACCCCAAATTATTACCATATCGGTACCATATCACACATGCAAGTCCCCTATATGGTATCAGACATAGACATGTATATAGATATAGACGGTACCATAGAGGCCTTTCTCGGCACCACAATCACAACCCTTAATTAGTTCTACCCCATATTAGATATAGCGGACCGCTGCTGCGGCCCTCAATAAGGCAATATCCGGGTCATAGAAATATTCAGTATTTTCAATGCCATTTTGAGAAGGTCAAGCATCTATATGATATTGAATAATGGAAACAGCTCGCAATACAAAAAAATAAAAAAATGTGACAGCGTACATAAATCAAACTTGAAAGCATCACAGTGGGACGTGTTGAGCCAGACCTTGTTATAACTCTTTATAGCTATATATGTTTATTTTACGTTTTGGTGCAAAACATACAATGAATGATAAAGAAAACATATTTTAATAAATTTCATTACAATAAAACGACCGGAAAACGACAAACTATGTGTGCTTAAAAACTGAATGCTTTTAACACCAACGAGAACGTTACAATGTACAAGTCGTCAGTGACCGCTATATGTAATTATTTTCGGTGTCATTCGTTATTATGATAGTAATTAGTATTACAGTTCTTAAGCATATCAACTCACTGGCTGCACGCAAGTTGGTGAAAGCACAAGAAGGTCACGGAGTTATAAAATGTATACACGAGTACAAAAAAAGCAAACAGAAGAATAACTTTTGTACTCATTCGATCACATTCCGGGAAGCTGTATATGTATGTCTCGGGAAAATTTCTGTAGACACTCAACGATGTAACCTTTCTTTTTGCATAAAGGATGTCTGTTCACACCATGCTCGTAAAACATGCCTGTACAGATCTATTTAAATATGTCCATTTTACATTGACACCATAAGAATGGGATTGTAATATCGTTTTGATTCGGGCGATCGTATTCTATTCAGTCACGGAAAGTACCTGTATTTCCGTTTGTTATGAATTTTGTTAAACAACAACACCAATGCTTACTATGGACGATAAACAACATTGAGATGTACATGTATTTATTTAATTACTTTAAAAAAAAAATGCAACTCATAAAGGTCGGGTAGTACACTTACAGACCTTGTATTTATCGATCGATACCTGGCTACTGAGGTATATGGTACATCCCTACTTTTAGCGGTTGTTTATAATAGAATATTCCACTTAAAGTTATATCGGATTTTATGTAGTGTAAAGCGTATACTATAGCGAAATGCGACAGGATAATGGCCACGGCTGTATTTAGACTAAATATGTTAAGCTCATGTTTTCTTTGTTCAGAAGTTTTTGGATGAGCAATACAATGACTAGATTTACCCTCGTTATTTTGAAACGACACTTAGAGATCAATTATTAGAGATTTCGCACTGGAATGATATAACAGCATTGTAATTAAAGAAGGCACAAAGAGTCCGGAATCGAAATTACAAAAAAAACAACAACTGTTATCCTAAAACTGTGAAGATGTGCATCTTAAGATTAATTGACTTTGTGACGAAAATCAATAAAGGGGAGGTAACTTCTATCATAATTCGTGTAAGAATCCGGTACAGTAGCAGCCCTTGTACATAAAGCACTAGCTGTAATAAAATCAGAATCAGTGCTATTCGTATAATACAGTCCAACCTCTCTTAACAACACCTCCGAAGAGCAAAAACTTCTCCATAAAGACAGATGTTTTTTTCTCCCAAAGTAGTTATATCAAAACAAATTAACCTTCCCAGAGCAACAACCTATCAACACCAAACAAAACTTGATATTCCCTTTGGTGTTGTTGTGGCCAGGTTGGACTGTAATTGTTATTTTCTTTAAGTTTAGAATGAGGTCTACTGCTTTTAAAAAATCTATCTGAATGCAAATCACATTCGCATGGATTAATAAGTCATTTTGAACAATTATACTGTACATGTCTGTAACGATTATACGAGAGTATAATATCACAGAAATTGCTCAAGATATCATAGTGTAAACGTCCATTCGTGCTTGACTTGCCACTCTGTTGTCCGGAAGGCAACGGCATTAACAAAATTATACTTTTAAAAATGAAATAAACATAAAAATTGTTAGTATCAATGGAACAGCCCGTGAATTTCACTCATGAACACCAAAAGTAGTTATTTTAACAAGTTGCGCACCTCAAAAATAGTTATTTTTACTTGTTGCTGTGCCACTTGTGTAAATATTACTTCTGGTAACAACTCTATGAAATTGTAGCGTGATATTACACCAAAGCCAACAATTATAGTCTATATAATTCCAGTATTATTTAAGTTCTTAAATCGTGTATATATTGTATAATAGGGTAATTTTTCAGGCGAAAGACGAAGCCATCATTCTCCTCCTCTGGATTTAGGTGCACATTGCTGGGACTATGGAACGCACATTGTTGATCCATTTTGTGTATTACTAATTACAAGTAAGTATGAATGTTTACCGGTCAAACTTTCTCATGATAACGTGTGTATCTTTATGGAGTTTTAGTACACATATATATCTTTACACAATAAACATCTTCTTTACTAATAACATGTGAAATCTTAGGTTGCCTACCAACTGGATACTTTCTTCTACATATACTAGCTAAAATTTAACATAAAACACAAATAACTACTTTTCGTTCCCCAGTCCGATTTTAACAGTTCTGCTAGTGCGGTGTATCTGCAGGTCGCTGTATAAGCATATCATATACTAGTGTATAGTCGGCTACGAAGAATGCTTCTTGGATAACGTTAGCAAATTAGTAATACGTTTTCTGAATATCAAAACACACATCATTTGCTCTTCATTACCAGTAAGTAAATTGTATGAGGGCGTCACAACGGCACACTGTCTCTCGTACATATACATAAGTGTAAAAAGTAGTACATTTTGTAATTGTATGCAGCTGGTCAATATTTTCGCTAAATGATCTGAGCTTCGTCTTGGTTTATCGACCATCAACCAAACCAGCGATTTTTCTCTGTAAGGATATGCCTAACCATTTTCCAAATTGGTTTAAAACAATCTATTTTCTGTCTTTTCATTTATAGAAACTGCTATTTTTCAGATTGTTCGTCTGCGCCGGAAGTTGATCACGGAAGCCACGGGCAGAATTATTCCACGTCCCTTGGATCAACTGTAATCTATAACTGTGAATATGGCTATTCTTTGATTGGTTCAGCGGTTATTACGTGTGAAAGAACATCTCTAACTCCACCACAGTGGTCAACACTGCCTTACTGTAAAAAAGGTTTGAAACAAATGAAACATTTCATGAATTTTTAAACAGTGACCTTGCGATTGACATCTAGATATGCATACAAAAGTACATAAGTAAAGGTCGACAGTGTCTGTATTTCATAATCTATCTGTGTTGCAAAGCTGTCACAATATAGATGAACAAACTTTGCACGCTCAGAAAATTCTTCAATATAGCTTCCGTTACCAGTCCTTTGCTAGATTTACAGCCTCAAATTAGAAAGTATATACATAGTCCTGACATGCATATATTGACCATGCACCTGTAAAATATTGAGTAGTCCTTTTGGGGAGTACCTGGTAAATCTAAGGCGTTCTTAGTTTGGATAGCAAGGTGATATCTCCATTTGATCATCGGAATTTGTTTAGTGCTTAAAATTCTGAAAAAAGTTATCTATACCATTGATTGATAGTTATCTCACGTTCAATGTGTCTGTACTTTTCATTTATATTTCTTACTAGTTTACTACAATGTATAACAAAAATAAACGGTAACGTTTTCAACGTTTGTCAAAGCCATTTATTACAGTCATCTCATGTTATGCATCTGTTAATTCATATCATTGAAGGAATTAACAGAAACGCAAATTTCGCTAGCAGCAAAGAGTTACTTACATATTGGGTGCATTCCTGTGTCTTCTGTTTGTTTTGTTTATTATTATGTCCCCTTTGAAGAAGAGGGGTATATTAGTTTGCAGATGTCGGTCGGTCGGTACGTTCGTCTGTCCATCCGTGTACAAAGTGGTTTCCGGACGATAACTCAAGAAAGCTTGGGCCTAGGATGTTGAAACTTGATGTGGTCGTTGGCCATGACCATCAAACAATCCCTATTGGTTTTGAGTACAAAAGGTCAAAGGTAAAGGTCACAGTGACCCGGAATTGTAAATCGGTTTCCGAACGATTACTCGTGAACGCTTGGGCCCAGCATCTTGACACTTGATGTGGAGGTTGGTCATAACCAGAAGATGACCCCTATTGATTTCTTTTTTTTTCTTTTGTGACCAAATTTTTTTTAAGGCCAACTCTTTTTTTTTTTGTACGGCCAAAAATTGTTGGTGTTCTTTTTTACGGCCACATTTATTTTCTTTTTTTGTTAGGCGAAATTTGTTTTTAGAGGCCAAATATTTTAATTTTCTTCTTAAGGCCTAAAATTGTATTCTTTTAAGGGCGAAAACGATTATATGTGACTGCACATGTCTGTCAGTTTACGGGCGGACGTGCATGTGTTAAAGCAGTTTCAGACCTAGCTTAGATAAGATAAATAAATAGGTCAAAGCTTTGGAACTAAACGTAGTTAGGAAACCCTGACCTTTAACGTGTTTTTGTGACATCATAAAACGCATGTATATCGTATCTATTCCTCTTATATGTTGGCATACAGTAGTGTCAAATACAATGGATAGCGGAATTGTAACATTTTCGAAAAAAATATCTTCTTGAAAATTAGAGGTACAAGAAAAAGTATGATAAAATAACAAATATAAATAGTAAAGAACTGTCGACAGAAGTCTTAATACGTCCATATTATGTTTGTTCTGGTTTGGCTGTACGATACCCAACCATTATGAGTAAAACAGAATTAACGTTGTGGTACTTGCAGTATTCGGACATTTTAGGTTTTGTATCTAAACATTTTGAAGCAAGATCCTGTCTGTAAAGCCACAGGAAATATACAGCAATTGTTAACAACATCTGGTAAGACATAGCCCCTACAAAGATTATGTACTATAATAAAAAATATAAAAGTTGCCCTTTTTCCAAACTGATAAGAGAAAGAAATTCTTCATCATGATATTTTAGGAAGTGTCCCTTTAAGCAGATAATATCGCAAATGAATCTGTAAAAGCAAGAGCTACTGATTCACGTTTTTAAACATCTAAAAAGACACATTTAATAAAAGATTGAAAAGTCATTATGTTTCGATCATTAGACAGAAATTCACTTACTCTAAAGAGACAGTTTTCAATTCTCAAACTTCATTCAAATACACGTGATGCATTACTAAATGTAATAGACAAACCCGAAGCTGTTCATATGTCTGAAAGACTACCTGGCGGATATATCACTTAATCACCTTACAGGATAGAAACTTGGTATCTAAAGGCTTAATATTAACATAGCTATCTAAAGGCTTAATATTAACATAGCTATCTTTATCTGTAATAGCTAAGCTGAGTTACGGGATTTCTTACAAAATGGAAAGTGAAAAAATATTTTATCACAGTAAATGGTAAGGTATTACAGTCACAAAACGCATCTAGGCTAAGAGCTTTACATTATTAGTAATAACGGTTAGGCGAGGAACGGAATACTGTTGTTTTCAGCTTTGATGATCAAAACAACACAGTAATGGATGCATTCATATTCAGCTATACTGGACAAAGTCCAGCAGAGCTTTTGCAATGATTTGTTCATCGTCCGTCTGTCTGTCCGTTACATTTCCCTTGATAACATTTCCAATGGATTTTAACATAAATTGCTATTGATGGTCTGTATTGAAATTGAACCACGCTGTGGGAAAGCAAATTTTGCTACAGCCAATTATTCAAAAACTACAGGTCACATATTCACAAAACGTATTCAGAACAGTCCCGTTAGTACAGTGGAGCGATACTGACCCTTCTGGGACTCTTGTTCAAGTTGTGGTAAAATTTAAGTTTAAGCACGTGTTCCTTTTTGAAACGAAAATCAAAAAGATCTATAGTTAAATTGTACTTGATCAATAATAATCTTCAATTTTTCAAACGCGACGCCATATTTGATTACTTAACAGCGGTCGTTGTTTGAGCCCAAAGCGATAAAATTTGCAATTGGCTCTAGACGTATTCATCAAATATGAACACGGTTCCTTTTAACAGTCGGGAGGCGATAATTTTGGTAATGGTGTTAAATATTGATATTCTTTTTTTTGCCAGGAATTTCTATGTCGGCATTTTTGACCAAGCTTCAATCTACTATCAAACTTTAATTTTTATTAGTTATAGTGCAAATATCTTATTTATATTTGTAATACCTGTTTAACTTGAAAACACTATCGATTGTTAATTCGAGTAACATATATTTTGTGACAATGAAAAGCAATATATATATCTGAAAACTGTAAAAAATATTTTTCTTTATTCAAATATTCTGTGACAATGAAAAGCAATATATGTCTGAAAACTGTAAAAATACTTACTTTTCTTTATTCAAATACACATGTATTAGTTAAATTAAAAACATTGCACATTTCCTTGAAATATCCTGTGTCTGTGACATCACATGTCATTCTTCACTCTTAAATCGAAGCTGTGTTTAACATGGAAAAGATCTCACTTGTGATATTCAACCATGCTGTTAGCAGTTATCTTTTAAATATTTATATTCTAAAATAC
The DNA here is from genome assembly GCA_032359765.1 of Saxidomus gigantea. Classification (NCBI taxonomy): domain Eukaryota; kingdom Metazoa; phylum Mollusca; class Bivalvia; order Venerida; family Veneridae; genus Saxidomus; species Saxidomus gigantea. The sequence goes on from JAUMHA010193158.1 coordinate 15,715, forward strand.
AGATCACTGTCTACTAAGGTAGCTACACAACAATGCTGATAACCCAGAAAATTCACTAATGCCCTGTGTTTTATGTTTAGGAAGTATATAAACATATACTTTTCTGAGTAAGTCTTTTGAAGTTTTACACAGATAAAACAAAACAAACTAGCGATATAATTCCTCCTCAATGGTGCTTTGTCACATACAAAAGGGGCACTCCCTACATCTAACAGATTGCATTCATTCTCGAAACATAGATTATGTGTTCAACGAACATAAAATAATACATAAATACAATTTCAAAGAAGAACCTATGGCGAAAAATGCCTCCTTTTGCCACAATTAATCAATATAGAGGCTTTCTGTAATAAATTGCATCCACCCATTAATTGTACAACAACAACTATACATAGACTACTGAATGGTTAACGGTTATTTTAAACCGCTGATTTTATCGATAATGACTGGGAATGCATAGCTGAAACTTTTAGGTTAAGTTATGATACTTCC
>JAUMHA010193269.1:13501-26198 GCA_032359765.1 Saxidomus gigantea
CTTGATTCACTATAAATACCAATGCACGTAAACAACCAAACAAGACGTAACTGCATTTTAAAATTACGTTGAAAGATTTTTAAAATAGTGAAATAAATTATTCTTAAGAGGTCACTCATGTTTGATTTAGGGTTGACTACCCCGTTATCAGAGCTCGCGTGTCAGTCGCTTCCTGAGCGCTATTAGTGGGATTTGTATGGCTTTGTTTAACGCTCAGATTTAATGGGATTAAGCTTTTAACCTAATGCATATCCGACGTAATGACAAGAGTGATCAAGTTGACAGGAAAAATAAAAAACGACTTAATGAAAAGCAATCACAAGAGAACGCAATATAAACATTCGTTTTCTTTTTGTCAACAATTTGAAAGAAAGCATAAACAGGGCGAATGTGAAAGACAGATTGTTGGGCAAATGAAAGATGATGTTTGGTTTTAACACGTTCACCAAACTAGACAGGTCACAAGTTCGAGTATTAATTGGACAGCAACATCAATCTAAGGCAACAGTAGATACATTTCCAAAGTATGTGCACGTACCATCACAATCACTGTTCATTTACAAGTTGGAAAGCTTTCGTATGATGCTCCTTGTGGGTTGAACCCACTGTTGCGAGAGTCCCATGATTTTCGGTCATTGACCTCAATCACTCAGTCCCAAAGGTTCTTGAATTTCACATAGTATTACACGTAGAGCCGCTCAAACAAAGGAACAAACGAACAAAAAGGTTAGGGATTAAACTAGCGATTTAGAAAACAGAAAGAAATGCTTCTCAATATTTTAACTCGTTTATAAATTATGTATGTTCAGTGTCTTCAACAAGCTTGATAAAAAACAACCAAAACACAACCAGTCATGTTATGGTCATACATCCATTACCACCATATCAAAATTGTTAATCTAAAAATGTTTTTACAGTCCACATGGACGAAATTTACCATAACTCGTGGTTGACAAGTAAACTGACCATTTTCTTAACAGTGTTGACAGAATCTTAAATTCTACGATGTTATCTGAGAGGGTTTTACATGGTATCAAGTATAATCAATTTAATATCAGTGATTGTACTTCTTCTTTGTCATTAATAACGATGTTATCAAACTTTCTAATGACAATATAAATGTCGTCTTTACCAGTGATTAATTCATGATAAATCACCGAGATGTCAACATGTTTTTAATGAGCGCCTGAAGAATTTAGATGATAGTGTATATATGGCCGTTGCTGTGTTTGATTGACATAGATTCTTATTTAAATATTGTCTTGTTTGTTTATTGTTTTGTTCGATAGAAGTGCATACGCAGACGCCCGTGTTTGTGTTGTTCTAAACGTACATTTGAATGTTTCTCTGATTATTTTGATACTGAGCAGTGAGCACAGCACCCCTGACACTAGTACGTGCGCTGCCTTCCCAACATTTCATGTGATCCATCCATTTATACAACATTATGACTGAAGACTTGTTCAGTTTTGTTCAGATCATTTTAATTGAAGGCTCGCAACTATGACATTCGAAAAATTTGAAAGAACTTCTATAGCTGCGAAATTACTTTAAAAAATGAATGCGCAATGTTGCCAGTGCTGGTCAGTTGTGTTTAAAACATGCAGAAGTTGCCTTGATACTAGAGCAAAACTGGTCATCTTCATTACTTCTGACAAAGGTGCATTCTATGAAACGAAACCGGAGATATCCTTGGAAATATCATATCATTAGTGACATAGAGAAATGTAGGGATTTGTCAAATGCTTTTATATATCGCTACTCTCCAGCATTGGCAAAGAAGGTGCTTGGATTGTTTAGGTTCATCGGTCTGTGTGCCAGTGTCGGCTGTGTGCCAGTGTCGGCTGTGTGCCAGTGTCGGCTGACTTTCAAGGATGTGACTGTATAGTATACAAAGTTTTTGTGTTTTTTTCACCGTATCTGCGTCTCGTGGTGCCCTTTTTTCAAATTGGTTACGAGCTGGTTACCTAGGTGACGGCGAGATAAACTTCTCTGATATATTTACTTCAAAACACCACGGGATGCTCGTTCCCACTTCATGTTCAGTTAAGCATGTGTAACACAAATTTCGTTTCGATTTGTCAATCTTTCAGTTAAATATTCAGAGGGTCAGCCAACCTGATTTATTTGTTATGTAAAACTACAACCCCCTGAAATTCCTATGGGAAAGGAAACCTTTTACAAATTTCGTTTTCAATTGAGAACTTATAACCGGGCGTCACTCAGGTCCGTTCATTCTGCAGTTAATTTTACGTTCACTTTTACCTGTAAGCCCGATCTTTAAAATAGGATTAAAGGCATGATATCGCGGTCTTATCTACATTTCTGTTTACTAAACAAATACACATGGGGGATAGACAGAGATTTAATAACAAAGATTTGATAATTATCAGAAGGAGGTCAACAGAATGTAAACTAATTATCCCAACATAGACACACAGACGGAGACGCCGGGTAAGGATTACGGAGAGATTAATGCAACCGAAAATCAAAAAATAAAAGAAAAAAACTTATAATTTTATGAAATCTTGAATAGCATTTCCGCGGGGTGATTTTCCTACTGTAACGGTCAAAAGTCTTACGTGAATCTTCCATTTCGTTATAAATACCGGTACATTGTACAGAACAGTTTGCCCTGTCTTAGGCAGTCCATGAAAAGTACCCCCACCGGCCTCCCCACCCGAAGCAAAACAGGAAAAGCAATGACCAATGCTGTACATTTTCCTTGAAATTTGCATTTACTTCTCAACTTTACCTGTGACCTTTGGTCTTTATACACTTGTAGTTTTACCAACTTCCTTAACTTTGCATTTTCATCGTCACCTGCACTTTTTGTATAAACCCTATTAGTAACCGACGTTTAATTAGAAAAAAAACCTTTTAATCAAAATAGCAAAGTTAATAAATGTTAATGAACACGACATCTGTTTGTTTGTAATATACATTCAATTTACCTCATTGATGTAACGCTTGTGGTCTAGTTGCTGACTTTTATAACCATAAAACATGTAAACATAATAACTTAACATTAAAATAGTGTTATATGTGGCGAAGGGTCGCCAAGAGGTTTAATGATAATGAAGTAAAAAATAAACAAATACAGATATAACACCGAATAGGCAACAAAAGGACATGGACAAAAAGTTAAAAGGTTAGAGGCCTAAAATAGTTTTGCCACCAATCCACTCGTAGGCGCATAGGCATATTTCATTTGTATACTTTACCTCCATGTATCTTGAAATAGAAGTAAATAATAAAGACAATTTGTATTTCTGACACAATGTATCAATAGAAAATTAACGACAAATTGAAATACTAAGTAGCAAAATTTCAGTAAACAATCCACGCCCAACCATTAAACGTTTCGACTGAAGTTGTGTGTGATCCTACAACCAGAATTTGAAATTATATCGAAGTAGCTGCACAGGCGAGCTGAAAGAGAACGGATAACTGATCACCTTATTACATACAGGTACATTAAGTTTGATGTCGCACCTCTTGAAAAATCTTGTCTGTGTTCTTGAACAATTTACACGAAGAATTATCTGTGTAAGATTAACTGATTTAGTATGATCCAGCGGACATGCAAACAAACATGAGGACTTTATAGCGATTTGACAGCTCTTGACCAAAAGCAAAGTCAAGTCAGGACTCCTAAATTTAAATAACACTCTTGAAATGGTGAGAAATTATCATAATTTTGAAGAGTATATATGACACTTTAGCTCTCCTAGTTGTGCGAACATTTTGGTGTTACGCAATGTAAGCCTTCTAAATTGGTTCAAGTAAGTCCAGAGTTTACAATTAGTACAATAAAGTGACATCAATACAGTACAATAAAGCGACATCAATATTGCTTTCGGGGTGCCATATACTTTACGACAGAATATGTAATTGATGTACAACACTTATAAAACTGTAAACACAGAAAAACTGTATTGCATGGTGTTCTGTATGGACCACCATTTTCTGTCTAGTAAGAGCCAAGGTACGATGCAAAATTCTTCCAAGTTCTTAATATCTTGATGTTCTTGTTTGTTGCCATTCCACTATCCAATTTTCATATCGACCAATTGTCTATAACATAAATGAACTGCTGTATGGACAAATGGAAACGAACTTAAGAGTATAAACATTGGTATTTGAAAATAATGATGTACTATAAATTATTAAGATAGATAAATCCTATCACTTTACTGCTGGAGAGTAGTCATGACAATTCCTGACACGAACCACTTCAATTTAAAGAAGTAATATAAACACCTTTTGAAGTATCCTCTTTTGATCTCGACCTATGTAACGAAATAAACACTACCCACGATTTTATTCGTGATTGCATTGCAACTGTATGCACTTTGCAACATCAAGTAGTAACCTAACTAGTATGTACGCATACATCTAAACGTTTCCATTTGTACGATGGTCACATTCTTTAGATGTTTCTTGTCTATTTGATACAAAAAAGTTTTTTTCAAATACCTATCAATGCGGTAGTGATAATGGGTTGAGGTTGTTGTTAATTTTTGTCGTTTCATCATGACTCTTCTAGCATACAGAAGGTAGTTTATCAATGAGATGAAAAACGTAGTGACATTAATAAGTCACTAATTGGGGCGTTTAAACGTATTTGCAGTGTTTTGAAATGTTAGCTGGCGCCCTATAAAACAAATAAAGTGTCCCCTTTGCATTGGTCTAGCGAGATATGTGCCTGATTACACGAACACACCAAAATATGCATGTCACGTTATGAACACCTGTATATATTTTATTCACTTGAATAGATAATCATACTTTCCTGAATATTTTGTCAGAAAAGGGTAAGAAACAACTCGTGGTCCAACATGTTGGCTGATTTTTTTCATGCATGATAATGATATTTAATTTAACTCAAATTGTTCAAATTTTATAATGCAGATCGGTCTTCTTTGCTCTATGGAGTTTTGACATAATTACAATGTTCAGCAGATGACGATACGAGTGCATATTTCTATATTTTAATGACAGCATTTGTTAGGTGCTTGATCTTCAATATTTTTTTCTTTACTATTCATCGATCAAATCCCAATCGCTTTTACTAAAACATGTGCTCATATTGTATGACGATCCTAGGCCAAAAACACGGTCCTTTCATTGAAACAGCTCACACGGATTCAACCTTTTGTAAAAGCATGCCTCACTTGGTTAGTGTTTTGTATAATTAAGTAGCAACTGACAAATTTCAAAGAAACGCCATCTAACATCAATATGTTTTCCTCGTTTAATGCGAATGCTCTTTTGATTTCATTCAATAAGCATTTATTTGTGTTACATTTATTCTCAAAACATTTAATTTTGTCGCGGTCGTCTTGTAATAAAGCGAGGATGTTATTAAAATCTCGTAGCGGGGTCTCTTTCTTTATTAGAAATCGATTTAGATCGAGTGCGGCCCTTTTTATTAGTAAGAAGTTTTCCATTCAAATCAGCATAATTCGAATTTTAAGCAGATTTTAAATGCCCCTAATGCGTAACAAATTGAGTATTTAAAATTGGCACGGAGAAAGAGTTTGTAGACTAGTAATCATATATTTAGTTGCAATGACACGTTTCGACACCGAGGTTTAATATTCATTCACAAATTTGCACACATTGCTAGTAAAAAAACAAATATTTACTAAACATTTATTATGAAATACATATGATTAAGCATACGTATAGCTAATCAATTTGAGGACTCGAACTGTATTTTCTTTGTTAACATGCCAGGACAATACTCCGGTAATGACCTCGCCACTCGAAGAAATTACCAGTACATTCAAACCTGTGATTAAAGATCACTGCCCAGAAGAAGCTAAAGTGATCTCTGTTCACAGGTGTTTGTGTATGCACTAAGTTGGTGAATAATGAACTATATCATATCTGTTTATTTTCATGGTATATTCAGTTTCAGCTAAACAATAGTCTGGTGACAATCAAATTTGACAATAATTTATCATGTCACAAAAGAACATTTCAAATTATTTTTGATTTGTAAATCTGGGCGATGGACAGTGCCTCATCCATAATTGCATATAGTAAATATTTATTTCTCCGATTTATTTCTTTATGCTTCCAATTCCTTATCCACTGTTTGACATCGCATCTGATATGGTAGGCCACTGCCGTCTATCAAACCAAAGAAACAATGGAGCAACACATAAATAAGTTATTGAAGTTTTCAATTAACTTCCAATTTGGAAGAATGTTATCTGCACGTTCTGTCTAAATCGTCAAACGTGGAGATAGCCGGCTTTTGAACTTTTGCAGCCATTTCGCCAAGAGAAAGAGCTCTCCTTAAATAAAGTGTCATTAGAACGATGTTAAATACACAAAACTGCATTGACGGAACCGTTTCAGTTGCTATGATGATAACGGGCTTAAATGATTAAGGGATTAAGGGAATAAATAATGCAGAGACGACCTTGTTGATTTTGAGGAATTTTGTGGTGGCGGAAAAAAATCCAGCGATACAATATGGGAAGAATTTATGTGTAATTGTTACCGCTGTTAAAGGATGACAATGCAGTCGCTTGTAACTGTCTCTGCAAAGTCATAAAAGACAACCATTCTTTTTTTGGTCTTTCTTTCTATCTATCTATCTATCTATCTATCTCTGGATACTGCCAACCCCTCTTGCGAAATGATAGTATTGAGTGTAATACAATAAATTACCTACTTGTGGTAATCAGAAATGTGTTTCTGAAAAATATGGTTTTGAGTAAGTAACAAACCTTTAATTCTCTTTTTCAGAAACTGTCAATGGTCTCCAGATGTTCACGTTTAATTTGACGTCTTTGGTCTCTACCGAGAAGATAATCAGCGCCGAAATCCACCTATATAAACGAAGAAAAGAAAGATATAACAAGAAATCAGAATTCGAACTGATACTTCATGAAATATCAAGACACGATACAATCGAAAGTGGAAAAATCGTGCTAAAGCCAGAAACGCATGGCTGGCAATGGTTTGACGTAACCGGGAGCGTGCTTAACTGTTTTGCTGAACGAAGAGTCTCGCCACATTCTCTTGGATTAAATTTTAAGATAGTGAAACCTCATGGTGATTCTATCATGCACTTAAAACGATTCATGTATCACCATTCTGTGCCATATTTAATCGTTTACTCAAATGATTCCAAAAATGTGGATTTAGACGAATTTGAAAAGTTATCAGAACAAGTAAAAGATGAAAATAAAGAGGTTTTACCATCAAGTGTAGATTCTAAGATTGATATTGTTTTACCAGAAAGAACTAAAAGAAACAGAAGAAGTCTGAGGGACAATTCAGCAGACATGCCAATTTATAACTCACGTGCAAGGTCATTGTCAATATTGACCAATGAAATTCCAGAGGATCCGGAAGACTATAATCGTCCCTACCCGATAAACATTAAAAATATCCAAACTCATCCTGGCATGTTACAGACTCGGAAAGAATCCCGTCATCGACTCGCTGATCCAGGGTTGATTCCGTATCCTGGTGAATATCATGGTAAAAAACGATGGCGAAATAGAAGAAAGAAAAATAAGAAAAATCGACGTCGTAAGAACCATTTAGAATTGCCCAAAGAGTGGGAAGATCTTCAGCAAATGGCTGAAGATGAAAAAACTGACAATTTATGCAGCAAGAAAAAGCTTATAGTTGACTTTAATGACATTGGGTGGGGAGAATGGATAATCTCACCTAAATCCTTCAAAGCACATTACTGTTCTGGTTTGTGTACATTCCCTTTAACCAAGGTAAGCAGTTTAAGATTTTTCTTTCCTACTTGCCGATACCGTTCTTCTAGCTTTTTTTCAGAATTGTCCATACTAATAGAAGAAATAATTCATCAAGTGTTCACGGGACACGTTAGTACTGACAATTTAAATACGAAAAGTCATTAACAATTGGGTTAAAGGCATCTGCATCGAACAAGCGTAAAATGTCATGAAGAGTGGCAAATTCCTAAAGTTTCCCTTGATTATCAGTCTAATGTACCATTTTCAGATTTCCTTTCACGGTTGTTAACAAGAACTGTATGTGGCGTGCGGCGGGATAAAATAACGCACCGGCTCTTTTTGTACCGAGGCTCTTATCTGATCTTCAATTGGTTTTTAATCTTTGACACTACCAATTATTTTTCCTGGTCAGTGAACAGTCAATCACTTTCCTTCTGTCAAATAACTTTACACCCTGTAATCTGCTTAACATCTTGTTGCTTCTACTTTTTTGTCGGCACATTAAGATCACCAACCAATATGAAATATCATATGCCCATGCAATAGAGTCACCACCATTAAGACAAAAACAGACCATCGGGCAATATGGACCCTGTGATTTGACATTCAATAGTCTTGTCTTAGGAAATGAATATCATTCTAACTACTAAGCCTTAAGCTTGATGAACCTACGTCTGTTAAAGGTGTCAGATTTTAATGAGGGCTTTAAAAATATAGAATTTCTGTCTTGTAGACCCGGGAGAGGTTAACAGCTCCAAAGAAGTGCTCATTTGAATTATTTACTGTCATATCTGTTCCATTGTTTTTATATGAAATTTGATTTAAGCCTATTTAATGTCGAGTGCCTTTCAGTATTTTGCGCTATTAAATACAGTTGATTGAACACTTGTTTTCGAGTGCTTAAACCCCGAGTTTGGGAAAGAAAAGAGATGACTTCAGGACACATGCACACTTAACTACATGAGACATTAATTCACTAAACTGAACCGCTTATTTGCAGAAAGCATGTTCATTGTTATAAACCTATCCATAGGCGCCCAATGGATATCATGCGAGTAAAAATAACTCTAATATATTAAGGGCATAAAAAGATCTAATACGCGGTTTTGTGGTTTTCTTTAATAGCGCAAGGCTACCAAGTTGGTCTTATGTACAGTTTTATCGTATTGACAAGCTATTTTGACGCCATCCTTTCCGTGCTGTACATTGTAAACCCATGTAACTCACGTCATGAAAGAAATGCTTTTCATGGTTTTAGTACATGTTTGTAGACAGTAAGGTGCTGTTTTGATAATGTTGACCTACATGGTAAACTATGCAATTATGAAGTACTGGGGTGTGGCTGTATATTGTCTTATTCAACACTACCTGACCTAACTAAATCCAGAGCAAATATTTAGAATATCAAATGTGTTTTTGCAATGATCTTGAAAGTTTGTGAGAGCTCACATAAACGTGATGAAATTATTAAGTGGGCTTCTAAGGTTGTCCTTGTAGCAGATTTCTCTATAACGTATCATGATTACCTTACTAGTTATCCTTAGAACCCTCTGAATAAATAATAGTTTGGATGTCTTTAAATTGAACGGGGAAAGCATTCCAATCAGGTTTTCACAAGAATGGCATCCGTTTTCTTATATCTCCTGACCTGAGTGTGTTGCTTTGTGTGTTACTTGTATTTGTTTCCTTGTACTTACTGTATACATGTCAGTGGACTCTTCAATGTGTGGGGACTTTATGCTTTTGACTTGCGGTATTTTGCATGTTTATGATACCTTCCCATGATTGTAAGTCTCTGTTTTTTCATGGGGTATTTTGATGAAATGCATATTAGTCATCTATTCTGTGAGTCATTTGAAGCTTTATTCGGGCATCTTTTTAAACGAAGTTCCCTGATACGTTTGCATGTGTTACACTTTGTAGCCCATGTTAACATGCTTCCTGTTTCCGCCTTATTAAAGACTTCCTACGAAAACCACTCTGTTCTTCCCAAAAATTAATGACACTGATTTAAGAGGTTCTTAATTACGTACACCCCACAAACTGGTTATCACTCGTCTGTTGTTTATTTTATAATAAACAATACAAACAAGAATTTCTGTTTGATCTAATTCTATTTCTTTAAGATTTACGCTACACATCAGTCTTGATCGAACTCATTTGTATAGATTATTTTTCTTACTTTGTTTAAGCAAACATAGCTCCGTTCTGATACCTCTTGTAGTCTATTCGATGACCTTTTTTGGATATAAGCATGGTTGTAAATGAAAAGTGTTTGGTTTTATGTAACGGAAACAAATTGTTTTGCAAATTTTATTCGATTGTTTTTTCTATTTCAGTCAAAGGAGATTTTGATCAAAGTGTTTAGTAATTTTTTTTGTGGTCTTATCTAGCACTGTTTAACCTTCAAATTACGATCTTTTTTCATTCATGAATATCAAAGTTTCGTTTGTTTACGACGCGTACGCTTCATTTGAATTTATTTCAAGCGAAAATATAGGCCAGTCTTTGTGAACTTTACTGTTTTCGCCTATCAAATCAAAATCGAAGGTTTTTACATTGAACTTGCAACAAAATAAAAACTTGTCTTTGACCTTTATTATTACCTGTTTCAATTTTGCTGAGTCGTTGGCTATCGGATAATCTTACTTCTTACTTTACTGTAAACATTTTGTTTATCATTCTAAAATCATGTAAAATATCAAGTAATACGCGCGGTATAAAAAGGCTGCGTGTGGCGCCTTCTCCTATACCTTGTTCATACAAAAAAATCGTACGGATAAAAAGCTAGAGATTTTTCTTTCTGATTGCAAAAATGAAAACAACTATAAATCATTAGTAGCAACTGAGCTCTTTGATAGCTAAATAGGACAAGTATCAGGCTTCGCAACAGGTATCTAATTTGAAATATATTAATACCGGTTTAATAGGGTTAAATGGAGTTACCGGATTAGTTCGTTTCGCTAAGTTACAGATTGCTTTTTCATGTAAAATTATTGAGTACAGAATATATATCTGATAAGGCACACTCGCAATATATATCTGAAAAGTAAATGTGTTGTGTTGCAATAACGTCATGCATGTCATTGGAACATTCGGCCTAATTTAAGAATGAAATAAAAAAGTTAATCCCAAAATCAGCTAAAAACGGAAACAGAGGTGTTGTGGTTTTTCAAGTAGGCCTACGTATTTCTTCACCATTGTTTCATCAAATTTGAAGTCACTGACTTTCCCTATTTGAGTGGAAATTCATTAGAATAAAAACAGTAGTTACTGAATCAATAGATCTGTCCCAGATCACATTACGTCGAAAACGAATCTATTTGATTAAAAAGGCAGGCTTTTCCCATCATGTGTAAGACGTTAACATAAATGTCCTTCAAGTTCTATTTATTTGATTGTTTTCTGTTTTCAGAAGATGCGTCCGACCAACCACGCCACAATCCAGAGTTTAGTAAATGCCGTTGGGATAGATGCGGACGTGCCAGCACCTTGCTGTGTACCGGATAAACTTTCATCCATCACTTTATTGTATTTTGACGAAAATAGAAACGTTGTTCTCAAAAATTACCCAAACATGACAGTTCAGAAGTGTGCTTGTAGATAGTTCCACAATACATGAATGTGGAGAAAAAAAGAAAGATGATTTCATTTTATGACAGTTCTTTCCAGAGTGAAACTCGGGGTAACCCCATTACACGTTGTGATAGCTCCGTCTGGACTAAGCCACTTATTTATATGTTGTTGTGACTGTAGAAATACAACATATTCATCACGACTGCAAATCCGAAAAATTCCGGAAATATCGACGTATAAATCTCAGAGTTCGTTTACTCAGGGATAAAAAAAATAATGCATAACAGGAAGTCATTCACAAAAACATGAGCGGTTTTCAAGGTGACACAAGCGATCCTGTCAAAAGTATTTACACTGTGTTGCTACTTTTAGAATAGGGTGATGGAAGGAATATTCGTTGCAAATATAGCAAATACTGCCTCGAAGTTACATGCATTTATGAGAGGCATGTTAGGTGTATTGCTGATTTTATCAAATGGCATGTGTACATTGTAAGGGAAGCGTAGTTAGAAAACAGAATGTAAAGTTTTCTCCAGTTTGGAGTAGCTATATTATATCGTTAAATTCAATCGGATGGTGTAACGTTGTTGTAATGTAAGATTTAATTGTGATCACCCTATTGTTTGTGGGTATATGTCATAATACGAGTACAAGGTGGAATCAAGGATATTCACGTCACTTTTACCGATGTTTTTTTCATACACCGTTCATTTCAGTTTTCGAAATGTATGTTTAATCTTGCAACGCCACAAACTGTGGATTTTAGTTCAGTAATCAGTCATTGCAACAGGCATTTCAAATTCTCAAGACAACTTTTGTATTCATTTGTTAAAACAAATTCAAAGGCGAATGCATTTGTGCGATTTAGATTTACACGTCTGATACCAGCACCGCTTCTTTTATGTGACAGCATGCTTCCACCTCAATGCAATAAGCCGTCGGCTATCACGAAGTCCTGTTTCCAAACTTTTGGCTAAAAGCGCTCTGACTTACTCCCAGTTTAGACACAATAAACTTTTTTAATGCGGAAATGCAATCCACGACGGAAACGGAAATGCAGTCCACTACGGAACCGGAACTAGTGTATACATGACAGAGACAAATACTGCATGATAGTCGTCTGCTTATTGCATCGAAACGCAACAAAATTGGAGTATTTGAATCTTGATCTATTGATATATGACTGTTGTTGTTTTGTCTCCACTACTTTTTAATTTTTGTTTTTATAGTTTTTGTTTAATAATCTTTTGTGTAATATTATCTACCTCAAATTAAAAACGTGAAAATCAGCCCCATAGATTTGTATATATACAATGTAGGTACACATTCATTATAACTAATTTTTAAATGGGTCACAGTTACATAACATTTTCTCCACGTAACTG
>JAUMHA010193270.1:0-16203 GCA_032359765.1 Saxidomus gigantea
ATGGGGGTTTTCTCAAACAAATACGAAAGTGACATACCTTTTGCTTTCAAAAGAAAACGTGTTTGAAGACAACACAAGCCACTTGGTTTCTGCACGTTTTTCCAAATTGGTTTAGGAGATTCGGATTAGACACGAAAAAGCCAACACACCGACGGACCGACACACTGACTCCTATATACCCACACCCTCTCAACAGCGTTTCTATGGGTATAATAAATATGTTTAAGTCAATATTTATAGCAATTATTTTGGACTGTATTTGTGTTGGTGATGCTTTCGAAATGGGATATTTTCATCGACACAAAGTGTAAAATTCTTGTGTAATATTTGCGTAACTGTACATGATAAATCTCATATTTGATCATTACAAAACTCAGTTTTACGGTACCTCAGCAATAGTTTTTAGTTTTCTTACATTGTCTATAATTACAAGGGTTATTGTACAAAGTGAATAACTAGACAATGACAATGTTTATTTAATAATACTGACATACACATGTTACCGTGTTTGAAAAACACTTATTACCATAAAAGTAGGAATTGTCACCATACGTCACGTTACTGGTAAAATTGGCGAAATAAGGCTCTTTTGAACATTCAATTAAACGTTGTCATATCCACTGGCAGTGCCTCGACATAGCTGTTTCGGTTGCAGTCATAGTTTTAATAATTGGCGACTTGGTGTATGTATAGTAGTCGGAACGTAACAGTTGTCAAAATGTGCGTATATCGTGCGTGTAACGTGCGTATAACGTGCGTGCGCTCATCGTGTATGTTTTCAGTAGTACATCGTGTATCATATCGTATCATTCATCGTGCAACGCGCACTATATACTATACACGATATACGATACACGATATACGATTCCCGGTACACGATGCACGAAAGGCCTAGTTTACGGTTTACGATTCGATGTTTCATTCAGTCGTGAATTATTTGAATATGCATGTATATCTCCGCAAAAAGAAACAAAGTGCTGCCTTTACATTGTATTATTTTTCATTACAAAGATAAAATGACGAATCAATGATAGTTTTATAAAATCAGTTAAAGTCCGAGCAAAACTAAAAAACTAATAAAATAACTGGACATTACCTTCTTGTTTAAGGTAATCCTCGTATCCCTTATAAAAATAATTGTCACACGAATTTACTTCAAAACTATGAATGATTTATTGAATAGATAATTATGTTGGCTGTCATAAAAACAAATGGACAGTGTATTTCATGTAGTGGTGCTTTAAAGAAAGGTGTTGACAGTAATTAACTTCAATTTTACGCCTACTTTCTCGCACCCCAGCACCAATACCCTGCCAAGTCACTCACATGTTCAAGTTTGACACTTACTTCAAATTATTTCGCACCTAGGTAAGCTGTGGACACTTGAAACTTACAGAAGTCTTTTTTTCTATTGTGTAATTAATTGGTCAAATTAATTTGGTATCATTAAACAGACTCAAAATTGTTATAGAGAAACGAAACAAACAGAGTTGGTGAAAACATTCAAAATTAAGAAAAATGTAAACAGTCCAAAGTAATCGTATAACGTGTACTCCGTCTATCGTGCAGCATGCGCTTCGTATATCGTTCATATCGTGTATCGTTTTGAACCGTGTACCGTGTATTTACCGTACGTGTATCGTGCATGTATCGTGCGTACATCGTGCGTGTATCAGTGTGACAACTGTTACGTTCCGACTACTGTACGTGTATCCGTAAGGATTAGCGTGTCCATGCTGTAACTTCCTCGTGCATTGAAGGAATTTGAATTGATTTTGCATAAAACTTAGTGCGTCGCGCCGAGATCCGTGTACGTAGCTCATTGGTCATTGACACACCTTGTCAGGACTGTGACTTACTCATGCATTGAATGCCTTTGAATTTACCAGATACAGTTGCTCGCCTCAATGGGACGGCGTGTCGCATGCAACATCCATGTCAATAGCTCAAAGTGTTCATGCATGGAAGGATTTTGAATTTACTTCGTACAGTTCTTCACCACGATCGAACGGCGTGTCGCATGCAAGTTCATGGTCCGTAGCTTATAGGTCAAGGTCACACTTAGAGAGTAAGGATAGAAAATGGATATATCAAGCTGTAACTTCCTTATGCAATGAATGATTTTTAACTGACTTGATATAAGTCAACAACAGTAGGACAGCATGTCGCGCAAAAACTCAAATCCGTAACTCCATATAAGTCACAATTATACACACGAGGCTTCCTCAAAGGTCAAGGTCATTCTTAGAGATTAAGGTTAGAAAATGGACTCATGAGGTTGTAACAAACATGAAAGGGTTTAGAGTTGACTGGGCACAGTTGTTCACCACAATGATATGGCGTGTTGCGTGCAAGACCAAAGTCCATAGCTCAAAGGCCAAGGTCATACTTGTCCGGGCTTTAATATTCTCATGCATTGTTGGTATCGCAGTTTGCGGGTTCGATATGTTGCCCGTGGGCATCAAATTAATATAGTCGCTGGTTTGTCCGTCCATCAGTCTGTCCGTTCAAATATTTGTTTCCGGAGAAGGGATTCTGATAATTGATACTTCATCTATGTGATGAAGGTAATTGAGAGGATGTTCACTGACAAAAAGCTGTAGCTGGCGAATTTTGTAATTATCTCTCTATAAAATGTGTGTCGGTAGTGTAACTTAACAATAATTTAAGGCATTGAATTAACATTTAAACATTGATAGAGGACATGAAGAGCAAATACAGTGACCAAGAACCATCACTCTAGCTTAGCCCATTTTTCAATTATCTCCCTTTATCATATCAATTTACTCTTTAAGTTTATTTTTAAGTTCTGCGACGGACATATCAGACAATATTTGCTCTAAATCAGTGCAAAAAAAATTACTGGACATTACTTAAGTGTACTTATACTTAATTGATATCAATTCACTATTCTTCAAAGAGACACAGATGTTTAGCTAATTATCACTGATGAAAATCAGCAGTGCATTTATCTATCATCTGCAAAATAGTTTGCCCTGTTGATATGATATTTTGTGACAAATCTGATAACATATGTCATTACTGAAGCTTATCGTATTTCAACAGCAACTATCTTACATGACGTAATTATAGATGACTTACTAGGTAATTTTGTTTTTAAATTATTTAATATCAGACAAGAAAATCTGTAATAAATTTAACGATTTCATATTAACATGCTTGCTATTCACAGCTCCCGCGCTAGCCGGTCTGTGAATTATATAAAGTTACTTTGCCCAATTAGTAAAACAACCACTTGGGTTATACAGAGATAAAATATTCTTATCACAGTAGATCGTAATGTGCTGCTAATTATTTAAAAAAATATCTTTTACAATTAATAAGTTTTAAAGAATCAGGAAATAAGATCACAAATAAATGCATTGAGTTTAAGTTCATTGTTTATACGATAACTATTAGTTACAATTAGGGTTTATCCTGGATTCAGTTTTAATATTCTAAATGAGTTACACTTTTAAAGTGATGAAATCATTTTTTTTTCTTTTTTGTATTGAAATCATTGTAATTTCTAATGGATGATTGGCATGTAGCATTTTCTAATGGACCTCTACCCAAATTCTTCAAATTATGACCCCAGGATCAAAAGTGACCCCTTAGTTTTACGTATAAATCTTCCTCTCTTAATCCACAAGGCCTACAGCTTAGATATTTGGCATGTAGCATTGTCTAGTAGAACTCTACCAAACAATTGTTCAAATTATTAGCCCCGGGTCAAAATTGACCCCGCCCAGGGTTCACTTGGTTTTACATAGGCTTATATAGGAAAAACTTCTCTGAATACACAGGGCCTAAAGCTGAGAAATTTAGCATGTAGCATTGCCTTGTGTACCTTTACCAAGATTATTCAAATTATGACCCCAAGTTGAAAATTAACCCTTCCCGGGAGGGGCGGGGTCCACTTGATTTCGCATAGTGTGGGCCTCTATGAATTATGTTAAAGTCATGACCCCTTGTATTATTGGCAATTGATATACAGGTGAGCGTTATAGGGCCATCTTAACCCTCTTGTTCTTTCAACTTCGTAAGTTTCCGAAAAAACTTTTGTAATAACACTGTCTTCTTTTTCGGATCAACAAGAAGTTGCCTTCACTCAGTTTTTTGTAATTAACTCTCTTTTTACGTGTTTTGCTTTTGAAATAATTTTTTTCTTTCAACTTTATTTAAACATCGACACGTATCACTGATAAATAATATACACTGATCCGAGATTCATTATGTACGATCCTTGAAACTCAAAAGTTATGCCATCTCAGTATGCAAATTTTAAAATAATCGAAAGCAATCGATTCTAGTAAGTTGTCATTTCATAGTGCATTCGAATTATCTTTCCGCAGTAACATGTGAGGAAATCATACTGCTAAGAAAGCAAATTTTAAGTTTTTAACTATTTTTCTCTCAATTATATTTTAAAAAGGCAACTTGCCAAATTTCAACTATACATATATTTAATTCACGACTAAACATCAACGATTGCTATGCTATGCTGAACACACGTAACCACTTTGTTTACATGTACATGTATACTTGACACCGGGAAATAGTGAAACTCTTATTTTTCAAAACAATTTTGAAGCAAGAAGATTTAATCTTATTCCATTAAAAATCAAATTTCATGATGTATACAAAAATATCAAGGAAAAAAAATAAGACTATTTTCCGTACAAAATCATGAGTTAAAACTAGTGTTCCGTTTGATTTGAGCAAAGATGTATATAGGAATCCATAAGAAAACTAGTCACAGTTTTCAAACAGAAATTGAAGCAAGAATATCTTTATATACATGTGTATATCGTTATAAAGTATACCTTTGTAATGACATTTAAGTAAATTTTAATGCCATATCAAGGAAAATATTGAAGTGTAAGGAAAAAGGCTTATTTAATCGCTGTATAAATCATTTCCTATATAATTCAATGTATTTTTTATCGTCTGTGGCTACTCGATTGAACTGACTGGTATCTTATCAATTATGTGCCGCAGGGGTTCAGATACACGGCCTATGTTCGGTATGTTCTTTGGATAGTACTTTACCAAAATTGCACAAAGGGTTCCGCTCCGCTGCATATAGTTATACAGATCTGACCATGCTTTACTAATGTACCTTGTTCACTTAGAAGAACTATATAGGCCTTCTTTTGTCAACTATCAAAAATGCTCAAATGATTCCACTCAGCTGTGCCTTTCAACTTAACGTTACAGGGTTGTGTCAGCCGAAAAATAGAAAAAACATCCTTAACCACTGGGCCTATTTCAACCAAACTCCACAGGATATTTACTTTGATGTTCCTCCACTGCAATTTCTCACAGTGCTCTGCTCCTCCAATGCACAATGCATGTCTTTTTTTTTACCCTCCCCGCCCCCCGCCTTGGCGCAAGGGATATGGTAATGGACTCCGTTCGTCCCATTTTTGTCTGGAGCATAAATATGAAAGTATTTAAGATATTGTTTAAACTTTACACGCAGACAGAGGACATTGAGAGGACGTGCAGTGTACAAGGACCTTAACTCTAGCCTGTCCTATTTTTAACTATCTCACTTGATTGAGTGTTCTTGTCCGGGCCATGACTCCTTTAGTACTTAATTAAATTTATTCAAATTGCATACACTTAAAGAGGACATTAAGACGCAGTACAGTGTCTAAGAACCTTAACCATAACTTTCTCTTTGTTTAAGTTACCTCCCCTCATTTTTTTCATATAACACATTTGTCCGGAACATAATATTTACTTTGGTTTTTCTTCCACTACGATTTCTCACAGATCTCTGCTCCTCCAATTCACAATTAATATCTTTATTATTATCCGACACCTTGACGGTTGGGATATGGTAATGAGCTCCGTCCGTCAAACTTTTGTCAGGAGCATAACTATGAAAGTAACTTTTCACACAGATAGAGGACATTGAGAGGAAGTGTAATCAAGGACCTTAACTTTATATTGTCCTATTTTAATTATCTCCCTTCATCACATTTTCCTGTCAGGGCCATAATTCCTTCAGTACTGCACTGAATCATATTGCATACAGTCATAGAGAACATTATGATGCAATGCAGTGTCCAAAAACCATAACTCAAACTTACCCTTGTTTTGAGTTATTTCCCTTTATTGATTTTTTGCATAAAACGTTTGTGCAAAGCAAACAACTTCATAGTTTTAGAGTAGAAGTGCGACATGAACATCGGGGAAAGTGCAGGTGAATAACCCTCAACACGTTATACTTACAAATATTTTTATTAAATTAGAACATATACCATATCCATTCCTCTCACCTCACATTTCTTGGTCATAGAAAGAGCACTCGGCGGGGGACGGCCATGTTGTTCATGGCTCTTGTCGAGAACTGTGTAGGTCTGTTGCAGATTTACTTTTTTTATTTCGTATAGAAAGTGTATTCGGGCACAAATAATGGTTTTGGAATGGACTCTTCTCACTTGTACCACCATTCATGCTTTTATATATTAACTATTTTTTAAAAAGACATCCTATGTTGACAATGTATGTAATGTATGCGGAAGACGTCAGCCACATAATCTAACAATCCATACAATCAATTTAAATGGGTACAGATAAAGTTAAACTGAAAAATGTTTTCATGCAGAGTAATTGCGTAAGTGGGATGACGTAGACTTTCATTCATTGTTTTGTCTCCGGGAATCAAAACGACAATCAGTACTGAAGTTTCTTGATGTTTCAAAGATGAAGAAGGTGAAGTATCTTAGGCTTAACTGTCAGATTTCTTGTTTATCCATCACAGCTGTTACATGCGGCAGATGTTGTTTTTGTGATAATACTTCTATTTCTGTTTTACATTTTATGCGACGATAGAGTTCGCGCGGGAGTACATGAGAAAAGCCGGATGAGCTTAGTAACTTAGTCTTTTCCCTGTGCTTCAACCACATTTAAGCTCTCCCAATTCATTATAGAAAACTATCGTAGGTATATTAAAATATTAATTTGCGCATAATCAGCCCATTTAAACATTTTGATACCGCTAAAGTAGAGTTCTATCATGACGATCCCCCAATAACTCGCATCGTAAATCCGGAACCGCGATCCGAATACGGGATAGACATAAATGAGATAAGCCTTCTAATTATATATATATATATTAATTTGATTAACACAGTTAAATGATTAAAAAATGAAGATGGCATGGCCCCCGCTGTTATTTCCAACTATTTAATTGTGTATCACTATCACAAGCGCTGGCAATGTATCAGGCATAACAGATTTGACGATGAAATATTATTGATATCAAATTCTAATTATTTGCATTTAAGCAAAAACGGAAGTGCCTGGTCTAGATGTACGTATAGTCATAAAAAGAATTATCTGTAAAGGAAAGGATAAAATGAAAATGTTGTCCGCTACCAATGTAAGTATATTTAATACACGTTTTAGACCCATTGCTTAATCATTTCAATATTCAGCAACCACTTGCTTTGACTCGAATGGAGCAAAAGCCATTTGTTTTTCTCATATGGCATTAAGATAAGCACTCGTAGCTAATTTCAACAACATTTCTTTGACAACTGTATAATTAGTATAGTTGATGCCCAGACGTCTTTTTATTAGCTCTACTTGACATAGCAACTCCTTGATAACACTCTAAAAATCACAATTTTCATTCATCTTTCACCAAACTTGCTTAGAAGGTTCCCTGTAACACGTAAATGATCTCTATTGATTTTGGAATCAGTGGGTCATAGGTCAAGGTCACAGTGACCTCCCTTATATTTTCCTTGATAACACTCTACAGGTCACAGTTTTCAATCAACTTTCATCAAACTTGCTCCGAAGGTTTCCTGCAACATGTAGATGACTTCTATTGTTTTTGGCGTCAGTGGGTCAAAGGTCAAGGTCCATGTGACCTCTGATAGCGTTTCTTTGATAACACTATACAGGTTACAGTTACCTTTCAACTTTCATTAAACTTGTCCAGAATGTCTTCTGTAACATGTAGATGCTCCCTTTTGATTTTTGGGTAAGTGAGTTAAAGGGCAAGGTCACAGTGACGCGGAGTAGTAGAACGGTTTCTGGAGGATAACTCGAGAAAGCTTGGGCTTAGTATCTTGAAACATGATGTGGTGGTTGGTAATAACCAGCAGATGACTCCTATTGATTTTGAGTTCAGTAAATCAAAGGTCAAAGTCACAGTGACCTGGAATAGTAAAACGGGTTTTGACGATTACTCGAGAACGTGTAGGCCTAGCATCTTGAGACTTGATGTGGAGGTTAGTCATGACCAGCAGATGACATTTATTGATTTTGAGGTCAGTCAGTCAGACGTCAAAGCCACTGGGATTTTTTTCTTCGGCCACATTAATTCTTTTTAGGTCAAATTAGTTTTTGTCACATTGTAAGACCAACAATTTTTTTTTGTTTGGCCAAAAATTGTTGTACATTTTAAGGCTCAAACACATTTTTCACATGTTTTTTTCTCTTCTTTTTTTTAAGGCCAAATATTTTTTTTAATGCCAACAATTGTTGTTTTTGTTAAGGCAAAAACTTGAATTTTCTTTATCCAGTAGAGCGATACTGGCCCTTTTGTTTAAAATGTGTTAAAATGTTACTTCTAGATATTTAGTGTTTAACAGTGTCTAGTGGACCTTTTCAAAGTGTGTTCAAATCATGCCCCCAGGGTCAAAATTTACACTGAAAAGGGGTAGTTTGGCATATATTTGTTTTTAAATCTGCTTTTCTAAAACTACAAGGTCTAGAGCTTAGATATTTGGTATGTTACATTGCCTAGCGGTCTTTATATATCTTAACATAATTATACCCTTTTCTATCTTTGAAAATTTTTATAGACCGATATCATAGTTACTTTCAAAGGTATTGGCTTAACATAAAGCAAGTATTTACTGTCAATCTGTATACTTAACCCGTTATTATTTGTAGCTGACGATACCTTATTACATTTGTACAACTTTTGGTTCGTATGCCAATGTTGTAGTCCACACTTTGTGTTTAGGAAACTACGGTGCCCGTGAACTTACATTATTTCGTAATTAGTAAAAACGAATTAACATTTAGTAAAAACGAAATAAGATTTCGTAAAAAACGAAATAAGATTTTGTAAATTTCGTTTTTACCAATTGTATTTCGTAATTACGAAATATCATTTCGTTTAAACGAAATAACATTTCGTAAAAACAAAATAAATATATTTCGTAAAAACGAAATCTTCTTTCGTAAAAACGAAATCTTCTTTCGTGAAAACGAAATCTTATTTCGTAAAAACGAAATAACACGAAATAAAATTTCGTTTTTACGAAATAACATTTTGTTTTTACGAAATGTATTTTGTAATTACGAAATAAAAACAATGTGTCACATGTCACTTCACGGGCACCGTAGTAAACCATTATTTCTGTGACAATTGTTTGAGAAACGATTTCGCTTGTTCCAGATTTGTTCAATATGTAAATTGCATACACAGGCATGGTGAATTGTATTGCTATATTTATGTATATGAAACAAGTTTTAGTAAAATTAGTGGTTAACTGTTTAATAATGCATACGCTCTGAATTAGAAACTCATATCTTTAAAGGGACATACCCTACATCTAGCAGATTATATTCTCAAAACATAGATACTGTGTTCAAAGAACGTAAAGTGATAAATATATGAAATGTCAAAGAACAACATATTGCGAAAATTGCCTCATTTTACCACAATTAATCAATTAAAGTATTTTGTAATAGATCGCTATCCACCCCTTAATTGTAAAACAACAACTCTACATAGATTATAATTGGTTTACGGCACTGCAACATATTTTAAACCACTTGTTTGGAATGGAACACGTGTTAAAGTGATAAATATATGAAATGTTAAGAACAACATATTGCGAAAATTGCCTCATTTTACCACAATTAATCAATTAAAGTATTTTGTAATAGATCGCTATCCACCCCATAATTGTAAAACAACAACTCTACATAGATTATAATTGGTTTACGATACTGCAACATATTTTAAACCACTTGTTGAATGAATGGAACGCATAGCTAAACTTTTAGGTCAAGTTATAATACTTTCTTCTATTATTTTTCGTTTTAGGGTATTTAGTTTGATATCAGATATGGGATGTGTCCCTTTAACCGAAAAACAAAGATATCATTTAACATAATTTTGTACGAACATATATTTGACTACTTCTGAAAGAAAGTCATTTACAAGTAAGCAATTTGTATATACATGTGTAACCTTTTCGGCGCAACTTTTGACCGGAAGATGGTAACCTTTCAACCGAAAATGAAGTGTAAAGTAGACTGTATAACATTTTTTTAATTGAAAACTTTACTCTATAAGGCACGTCTTTTATTGAATAATACCGCGTGAAAATGGTCATAAGATGCGCTTGCGTTTTCAGTCTTTCATGAATGATTTTATAATTTTAATACGTAAATAGTTCATACATATCAACATAATATGTTGTTACCTCCAAACTACCGGTAATGTCAATTATGGGTGGAGAGTAATTATACTTTTTCAACCAGTATTTCAAATTATATATTTGATAAGAAAAATATGGATTAAGTAAGTTTTCCTGACACACGTCACGGTACAGAATTAATAACAATTGGTGAAACATGTTTAAGCAGCCGGTGAGCTCAGTCGGGATAGCATTTGCCCTGTAAGCGAAGGGTCCTAGGTTCGCGTTCCGGTGTGGGTGAATACTTTTACCTTGTGAAATTTACCGCTTTCTTACTGCATACAGATAAAACATGACAAGAATTTTCACTCACAATCGCGCCGACCATGTTTTTTTAAAGATAGTTCTTGTAATAGTTGTTGTTGTATAGCTCCACTAGACTTTCGATTTCCCCCGTAAATTTATAGACCTGCCTTATATTAAATGTATTATGGACGACACAGTAAATGGTATGTAAATAAGCAGCAACTAGAGCTGGTTAACATGTGGCTTGTAAAATAAGACAGGTATTGTGTGCGGTATTGTGGCAAATAAACGTTATTATTTCTTAATGCATGACCCTGATTGTTTTGGGTTTTGCATGTAGACTGTTTTTTGCATACCTACATGTATTAATTGACACAATACATATAAGCGTCTCTAATATGCAAACGCCTACAGTACATAAATGTTTAGCGTAAGAAAAGTTTCAAATTATAGAAGTGCTACTTTTGTTATAGTATAAAATACGTTGAAAGTAAACTTCTGAATCAATTTTATATCATTCAGGAAAAGATTGCTTCGAGAATCATGCATTTTGCGATTGTTCCAGTAATTGCATATATGGACAAGGATGTTAGTGTGAACGAACGGTGAATTCTTTTTCTTTTTTTTTATAAATTCCTTACATAACAAGCTTAATATGCATGTAGAACAGACAGCGTAAGCAGGAATTTAGTGACAAATTGATGAAAGACAAATGTACTTTAATTTGAGTTAGTCTATTACAGAAGTTTGTGAGACACAAGTAGACAAAATAAATTGGCAGCACAAACTACCAAATATCCATAATAATACAACTTTATGATAGCTATCGTTTTGAATTATACCAAACTCGTTCAAGTGTGAAAACAAAAATATGTAAATGACTGTTCCGAGTATTTAAAGCATAATAGTATACTCATTCATCATATTTTTCAGGGGATTTTTTTTTATATCACCATATCTGGAGAAAGGGAGCGTGTTCGAGATGATTTCAAAGGACAAGAGGTGCAAAGACCGTGAAGACATAGTGTTGAAAAGATACAGACGCAAACAAATACTTTTTCAAATCGCTTCCGCTCTTGATTATCTTCATAAACCAGTTCCCGGTGTTAGGTAAAACATTAAACTTTAGCCATATTTAATAGAAATTGTCATGATAAGCTTTTATCGATAAAAGATAAGGATCGATAAACGTACGTCGTCCGTCCGTCCGCCCCTCCACAATTTGTTTGTGAATACACTAGAAGCCACATTTTACACACAGCCATCCTATAAATTGGTCCAGAATTTTGTCTCGATAAACTCTAGGTCAAGTTCACTATTTATCAGCTACATTTGACCACAAATAATCTTGAGAATTGGTCAGAATAATTATTTGTCTGCAGGTTAGGTGGGGTAAAAAATTCGGTCACCAGACAAAATCATATGAAAACCTTACTCAAATTTAAAGTTAACCTACTCGTCTGGGCGTCGACTCAGATTCTCGATTAAGTTTTCCATACCAGTCCACGTTTTGAATTAACTGTTTCAGATATCACTTTGAAAGGTGAATACTTGTTTACCATCATGTTCCCCAGATGCACGCTGGAGAAAGTACTCTTTCAATGATTTGATTTAAATAATGACCCTTTTCAACTTCAACTTCATTGAAACGTTCACCAACACGACGGTACACTCTAGAACGACCGTCACTGTTGTCGAGATGAAACCTGGACTCATCCGTGAAAAAAACACGTGCCCAGTCCTGTTGCGTGAAGTGTATGTGTCGTCTACACCAGGCAAAACGTGCTACACGTTGACGTTGCTGGAGAACAGGGCGTATGGCAGGACGTCGTGGACGTATGCCTCGTTCAAATGCCTCGTTCAAGCAATCGATTACGTACGGTTCGGGGACTAATTCTTCTAAGGCCAGGAATACTTCTAGCCGTCAAAGTAGCAGTTCTGAGTCGTTCACGGAGATGAACGACCCGGATGTACGAATCCTGGCGATAAGACGTTACGCGTGGACGTCCTGACCGAGGCCTGTCTCTGGTGGTCCCAAACTGTTGGTACTGTCTCCACAAGGCGTCTACAGTATTTCGGTGCTCACCAATTATCTAGCAACCTCAGTATGACGAACACCAGTTTCAATCATGCCTACGGCGCGTCATCTGTCAGTTTCATTCAACCTTGGCATGGCGTATCAAAGACTTTTTTTTCAAAGTTATGCTGGTTTTGTGTCTTACAGGTACCAACACAACGTTTTACACTGGTTTAGGCGACAAACGTGTTTGCGATTGACTGCTGGCCGCAAAAAACCGTGAAAACGAATACGTTGGCCAGACAGACAAACTACCCGTGCAACTCATGCACTGACCAATGTAAATGACCGAGAGAGATACACAACTTACCTGTGTAAAGTTTCAAGCTTTAATTTATAAAATTGAGCGATACATGAACATTTAACACATGCACAATTTCTTTTTTTTGCTAGTATGTATATAAACTCCAGGTCTAGTCATATTGGGTCAAAAACTAGGTCACCAAGGAAAATCATAGAAAATGCTTGTGGATATTTTATAGCTTACCTGCATGAAAATATTTGTCTGATTTGTAGGTCTAGGTTATATCTGGTCACGGATCAAATTTAGGTCACATGGTAAAATACAAAATCAAAGAAGTACCTTATTAACACGAAAGTCTACATTATACAATCATAGACTAATGTTTAGGTCAATATATTATTTTTAGGACATGTAAATTGTGATATTGACCGAGGACGAAGTCCAAGGTCAATATCATTTTTTTACAGGTACGCAATACTATATATTGACCGAAACATTAGTCTAAAATTATCTCATTAAACGTAATGAAAATATGCGAAAATATAACATGACGTCTTGAAATCCGCGCAGGTCTAAACAGTATTTTTCAGGTCTACACATAAGTTTGCGGACTATGCGATATTAGATGTTAAATCTGCATTAATTATTGTGTCTTGATGATTTCTAGGTCAAGTATGAATATGGGTTACCGGGGACAAAATAAAGGACTTTCAATGTAACAATAAAGATACAACAATTTGAAAATACATTGAAAACATTGCAGATTTAAGGTGTTTAGTCCATAACGAAGCACCTGTAACTGCATAATCTTCAATTGCCTTTGAAATATACAATATGAAATCAGCTTATTTCTTCCTTCATTATTATAAATAGTCTCCTTAGCGTAGAGGTTAAGTTGTCTGCCCTATAATGTTACAAAGGGAGTTCAAATGTTTTTTCCCTTTTTCTTATGTTTCACTTATATTTTGCAGCTTTTAAATGCATTTTAAAATGTTTTTATGCGATAATTCATAAAAACATTAATTCATATTAGACTTCTAAGGATAATAGCAATGTACAATTAAGACTAGTTATAACAATACGATAATGGCTGATTTCAGATCTGATTATTTGAAAATCTAGACGGTAAATGTTAATTATTCTTTGCCATTGTATGAAGAAAAGTATAAAGAGTGGGATTGATGCCCCATTCAAAAAATTTCGTATTTTGCTTTGATTTTTGTCCCTTTACCCTTTTCTATATTTTTTGATAAACTTTGTAATCATATACATCACGATCATTAGGTGGAATGTATACTGATTATTGTATTACAAGAATTATGTTAAATTATTTTGAATATTAACAAATTACTCTTTCTGGAATATGAATCGGTAAGTCTTTATTTACACGATGGGGGTAGGGGTATGAACTAGTATATCTTTATAATTAGACGATGAATTTCTTTTAAAATTTGAATATGAATCATTGAAAGGATATAGTTAATGAAAATAGCAATGATCGTGGCCTTTGAAAAATTGACTGTTATGGTCTGAATACCTTAAATCATTTTAAGCGAAAAAGTCACTTTTGTATAAAATGTCAGTTACAACTTTGTTGCACTGAAGAAACGGTGTACTGGTTTTGATATCCTGATAAATTGCAAAATTACTATTACTATTGCTACAAATTGTTAGTGTCAGAATATTATTCACCGACGATACTGAATCAGGATTTCATAATAGTTTCAGAATGAAAGAAAACGGCAAATTGATATAAACTGAATGCAATTAATTTCTCGTTCAGTTTTCTCTGACATTATTTCTCTAATGTTTGTAAACTCAGAGGCGATTGATTTGTCCAAATGAGAAACTACTCGGAAGAAAGACAATTTATATAAAAGTCAATTCCACCTGATCTTTTATTATGCCTATTTCGAAGAAGAGGGATATATTGGTTTGCAGATGTATGTCGGTCGGTTGGTACGACCATATGTCTGTCCGTCCGTCCGTCCGTCTACCAACTGGTTTCTGGATGATAACTCAAGAAAGCTTGGGCCTAGGATCTTGAATCTTGACCTACAGGTTGTTCATGAATAGCAGATGAACTCTGTTGTTATCTAGGTCAGTAGGTCAAAGGTCAAGGTACACAATGACCCGGAAAAGTCAAATGGTTTCCGGACGATAACGAGAGAACGCTTTGACCTAGGATCTTGAAACTTGATGTGAAGGTCGGTCATGACCAGCAGGGAAATCTTTATGTATTTGAGGTCAGTAGGTTATAGGTTAAGATCACAGGGACCTAGAATAGTAAAACGGTTTCAGGACAATAACGGGAGAATCCTTGCATGATCAGCAGAGGATCCCTACTGTTTTAAGGTCGTAAGGCCAAAGGTGAAGATCACAGTGACCTATTAAAACGGTTTCCGGACGATAACTTTTGGGCATCGGATCTTGAAACTTGATATGGGAGTTGGTCATGACCAGCAAACGAACCATATTGTTTTGAGGTCAGTCAGTCAAAGGTCAAGGTCACAGTGACCCAGAATAGTAAAACAGTTTCCGGACACTTTGGCGTAGCATCTTGAAACTTGACGTGGAGGTTAGTCATGACCATCACATGACCCCTATTTATTTTGAGGTCAGTACGTCAAAGTCAAAAAGACCAGGGGTAGTAAAACGGTTTTCAGACGATTACTCAAGAACGGATGGTCCTAGAACCTTAAAACTTGATATAGAGGTTGGTCATGACCAGCAGATAACCCATATTGATAGTGTGGTCAGTTGGTTGAAGGTCAAGGTCACTGGATCTTTTTAGGCCATTTGAATTTTTTTAAGCCCATTTGTTTTTGTTATATTTATTTTTGTCAACAAATTTATTTTTGTTAGGCCAAAAAATGTTTGTTTGTATTAAGGCCAATCTTTTTTTTAGGCTACATCGTCACCTTGGCGCAAAAAGTACTGTAACTGACTTTTTAAACATTTTACAGGAGACACAAAAAACTGATTTGTTTATCCAGTAAATCTATTCATACCATACTGAAGTGTGAAGTTAGTATTTATTATGTATATTTAACTGCTTTAAAAGATAATATAAATTCATTTCCGTAAAAAGAATGATCACATAATCTTTGTCACTTACATGACTCTTTGCGCTAACTTTATTACATGTAAAAAGTTATGTAAGTGCACTTACC
>JAUMHA010193381.1:0-16202 GCA_032359765.1 Saxidomus gigantea
TGTTCATAATGCATAGAAAAATAATTGTACATGTACTGTGGTTTATTTAGAATTTCTACATACCAACTTTCATTTTTATTAAAAATAACTTTTTTCTGTGTTTTTAAAGTATATTTGAATTTTCGCTTTCGTTAGTATTGGACCTTCAAGTATTATATTCTATTATTCATGTTTTTCAAGTTATTTAGTTTGACATCAGTTATAGGCAGTGTCCCTTTAAGTAAAGGAAACACAACTTAAACAAAATTTAAAGAAGAAGATATAAACAGTTATAGATATTTTAGGACATAAATTCGTATTTAAATTCTCAAAGTCTTTATTGTGTGGCTAGTACCATAATGGCTGACTAGAACATGTTGTGTAGTTTCATGATTCAACTTCCATATCGAAGATCTTAATAATATAGCGAGGAATATGTTATAAAAGTGCATTAAAGTCATTGATTCCCCAAAACTTTTATAGCACATAAAATTTAAGGTCTAATTTCTACATATTAACTGCCTGTACTCTAAATTTCAGCCGGTTAAAGAATACTCTCCAAAAGATAACTAAAGTAGAAATTTCAAATTCTGAGAATTAGTGTTGCTACATAGTTTCGTCTAATACGAGTGCATGGGCGTCGTTCCAGACAACAAATTTGCATTTTTTCTTCTTGTAGAGAACATACTAATTTGTACTTGACATCAGTAGCCATCTTTCCAGTTTGATTCAGTTTCTCTAGTATGTGTGTTCACATTATACTTTCCAAGTCAACGAAATATTTCAAGGGACATTAAGTTGGGTATTTGATTTCTAAAACGGAATCCCTTCAAACTAGGCCATCAGTGCTGCGATCAATATATGACTATACCTTTTGGACAATGAAGCCGGTAGTAAATACATTTTCGCCTGTCACATCTTCGAATCATAAGCGTGCAACTGCTTCACATTTCTTACCATACCTCGTTGCCGCATGAATATGCATAATAAAATAAACCTTCTTGTCAGACATTACAAGACCTGGAGCCTAGATATTTTATTTGTAGCATTATACCATGTTTATTTAATTCGTATCGGTCAGCTTAAAATTGACCCCGCACTGGGTGCCACTAGAAAGTTATAAGATATTCTGTAAAAGTACATATTAAGATCATCCTCAATTCTTGATAGCTATTTATCGTTATGACTTCTATTTTGGGGTAGTATTTCTAAAAGGCGTCGCATTCGAAAAACGAATTACTCAAGCTGTATATATCTTTCAAACATTTCACTTTTGCTTTTGCATTTAATTTAAGGACATTTGCTGAAAAAGCATAACGTATCCAAACTTGGAGATATTTATTATGCGTGTTAATACTGCAAACAGATACTCCGGCTGTATACTATGTATTCATTGACTGCTATTTTGTATGAGACAGGCCCAGCTGATAAAAATTGATCAGTTCATTGATACATTGAAGTTCAATAGAAAATATTTGAAGATGTTCTCATACATTTACATATATTGTCTCCAGTTCAGGAATTTGTCAATCAATTTATGCAAATAATGTTTATTTCAATAGCACAATTACATTGGCAGTTTGCATCTGTAGCTCCTTAGCTAAGTTCACATTTATTTTGTAGTACAAGAAGGAACTCGAAATTTGAAACAAAATATTTCTTTCAATGAAAAGGCAAGTACCTGGCCCTCATTAAGTCAATAGAGAGATTGTTTGTCAGCTTTATGTTAGATTAATATACGACGTTAAGTTAGTTACTTCATAGCGCTACTGAAAAAGTATTTATATAATACACGTGCTCCAAGTTCCCATTCAATATGACAGGGATTTCCTATCAAGTAAATCATGCTGATAGTTGCCATATGTTTTGCTATTGAAAAATTAAATAAAGCTCTTAGCATGAGAGGCTTGAAATGCGCGCGGCATTCACAAGCTGTTTTAAATCATTTTAAACAATAAATAATTCACCGTTTCTTCGTTTAAGGTACAAGGTTGAATTTTAAATAGATTTAGTCCGTTTATGGTTAATGCATTAACGTTTATGGAAACATTATCACATTTCACAGAAAAACACCATAAAACGTTTCTTCAAACTTCTTTAGCACGGCATGCGGAAGTGGCACTGTTTTTTGTTTGAAACAGAATTAGGGATAAAATTACTACTAAAAGTGCATACAATCGTTTGATAGAGCTCGGGTGTGTTGGCAGCATTCCGAATACTGTAATCACAAAAATTGACAAACATACAAATCTACAATAGTAAAGGACAACATATACAAAATGTAGACACAAGAAACAACACTGAACAAACACACATGCAAGTCAAAGGTTTAATTCGAGGGTACCGCCTTGGAACGGTTATTTACATAAGATATTAACATCTGATCCACCAGATTTTTAGTCTGATAATGTAACATCATAGATACATTTAAATATAGGATAGACGCCCAGCCGAGTCAAGTCTTCACATGTATTTGCCCATCGCAGTGAGACGTAGAAGACACAAAACTCTAAAATGTCAGCATGTAAATTGTAAACGGTAAGACTGAGTCAATGATATGTTGAAAAGGTGTATCACAAACTACATAGTGTCCAGTCTACACATGTATGTGCACATCGCAGTGAGACATGGAAGACACACAGCTCTAAAATGTCAGCATGTAAATGGTAAACGGTAAGACTACTCATGATCCTGCCTTGCGATATTATACGAGATGTGAACTTCCGAAATGAATAGATTTGAATACAGTCATTTACAAGAGACTGCAAAATAACAAGCAATTATTTTCCAACTCCTAGCAGACGAAATTAAACAATCATGTAAACATTTGTAACATGCGATAAAAACAGGTATATCATTTTACAAGTAACGAACGTTGTGTTCACTTACGTTTATAATATGTTGGAAATATCTTCTTAAAAGGTGTGTCACAAACTACTATCTTAAGAACAATCCTCATTCAGCAAACATTGAAATAGTCACTAAAGCCAACCCGTAATCAATGGGGATAAGCAACGTGACTCTTTTAGTACGAGTGTCCTCAACACACAATTTTTTTACTCGCTTCATGTAGTTTTTTTGTCAATATCTTTGATATTACTTCATGAATTTTCTTCAAAGTGGAGGGTACACGGAATTTTAAGCGCTATCAGTATGCCTTTGTATCTTTTTAAATGCTTTTGTAGGTTTTTTTTAAAAGACGATATTGAAGATTGGCACAAAATTCGAAGCGATATCCTAACATCGTCTTCAAAAACACGATTTTCCTGATAACGTAAGCAAATAAAGTTAATTATTGCTCGTTTCCGATGGGCCCTTTAATTTCCTAACTTACTTTATCCTAAATATAAAGACCATCATTAACACTCAAATTCTTAAAGAAACATTTCCTGTGTTAGATGTGTCATTTACAACATAATTAATAAACAAAAAAATTATAATATGACGTCCTCCATTCACACGCGCAAAAACGTCTGTGATTGTATTTCTTCAGCCCATGAAAGAAATGTCTGACGGCAACAATTTCTGTGATTGGAACGAGAAACTGTTAATTAATTATTGCACTTTGATAATGTTTGAGCAACTTGATAATGCAACATCTATACCAATCGACACAGAACATGGTATAATTACTCTACACTCATAAATAATTAACATTAGTTTGATTGAAAAAAACATATAATGTTGATAGACACGAGCTATTTACGTAATAAATTATAAAACCATGCATTAGTCGGCGCTCAGGAGACTATATTTGACATTGTCAAAGTTATCGCAAAAGTTAACCAAAGTATTCACCTGAAACAATGATGAAATATTTCATCGCTATGAAAATGAAAATATCATGTTTGATAATAATCTACATTTACTTAAAATTCGATTCCATAATTAATTCATAAAGTGGGTTCGACCTTGCAACAAAAAGACGCTCATACGCAGTAAATCTTCCTAGTTTGGTTCCCAGCGTAGTGCCTTAAAACTATTGGATCCCTGAATTTTTATTAGACGGGTTCGACAAGTACAAAACAAAAGCCGCGGGTTCACGACAGTAAGAGGGTTGCAGGAAATCTACAGGTCTTCAGAATCTTCTGCGCCGTCTTGAGCTGGCCATCAACGTGTTTCTTGTTCTCATTTTATATCAGTCAATTAGAAGAATAACTCGGGTGTATTTCATTTCGTCTACAGTACTTGAAAGCTTTATTCTTGACAATTATTTAATAGGTGATATAACTTTAAGACTAGAATTTCAAAGCGAGGCTGTTACTTTGCATTTCATGTTGTTATGTCTTACTCCTCACAAAGCGATGTCATATACACGATGATATTTTCCAGGGTTTCGCTGATCCGTTCCAGAAGTAATATTAAGACAAAATGTGCGAAAAGCTTTAGTACAAAATTGCAGCTCGTATTTCAGACCTTTACATGGTGTATTTTAATGGAAAAATCAGTAAATCAGTTAACCAAGATAAACGTCATCTAATCAATTTCAAGCTTACATTTCTCTCGAAAACATAAAAAATGAAGCCCAGCTCATTGTATTTACAATTAAATTAGCCACTGAGAGTATTTGATAACTGAAAGGCAAATGCGCAAGAAGACTGACTTGTAATTGAAGTATTACAGTACTGTTGAAAAACTGTAACTGCCAAGTACATTATCTTTGCAGGTTTTCGTCGATTCTGAACGGAGTTTTAATCCATCAAATTGTCATCCATTGGTACATAAAACTGAAATCTTTCGCTTAGTTGAATCATCAATCGGTGTCTAACGATGATTAAAGTCAATCTAAGGTAATATATACATTTATCTTTCCGTTTCTATGTGAAAAAATGCACTCGACAGTAGAGGAATGTAATGTAATGCAAGGTATATAATTATGTACTTATCATTGCTGACTAACCCGTGTGCTTTCATAATATTTTACTGCTACAACGAGGCTGTTTGTCTAGAGCGTTGTTCACTCGATCACCGCACCACCCTTCTTCCTTTTTTTATATCTCGTTTATTAAAACTGTCACTCTTCTATAATTCATTATCAAACGATGTACAACTCTAAATTCCGGCTGTGGCATCATCACGGGCCGTTTCTT
Source organism: Saxidomus gigantea (assembly GCA_032359765.1). Lineage (NCBI taxonomy): Eukaryota > Metazoa > Mollusca > Bivalvia > Venerida > Veneridae > Saxidomus > Saxidomus gigantea. Next base: position 5,070 of record JAUMHA010193381.1, read on the forward strand.
CTCTGCTTGAACTAAGGAGTCTAACTTTTTACAGTTTAATATGAATGAAAGTCATCACCAAGTGTATATTTGATGTCTTCATGTAGCTAAGCGCTTGCAAATTTTAATTAATATTTATACATATATTTACACCAGTACTTTTGGCGTGACAGCAGTAGCTAAAGACGAAAGGCAGTATCTTATTCAACAAGACCTGTCTAAACTTGCTTCGAAATGGTGCCGGAAGATTCAAACTTGAAACAATTAAGCATCTCTGTATACAAATATAACGAAATGATATCCGATGACTGCTAGCAGATGCCTGCACGTTCAGTTCGTGCATCATGTCCGAAACAAATACCTGCCATATCTTGTAGCTATATAAGTATATTGATAAATCCAATTAAAGAGATGTAAAATAATTTGCAATATCTTGCCCATATCTGACAAAGGCAACGAGTACTTCTTAAACAAATTTATGACACGCGATATAGGTTAGCATGTCAACAGCTCTTAATCTGACATAGTGCATGCAAGCGTATTTCGTCTACGAAGAAATTTTCTGGCTTTTAACAGTAATTTAAAACCTATTACAGTCACGTTTGTGGATAATTTTAATACTCGTGATAGTAACAAGGCGTAGTCCTAATCTTTGTTCACTTTCAACTGTTGTAAATGTTTATATTCTGTATATTTTCTGTTATGTAGATCAAATTAATATCTAAAATGTAGGAGCAAATGTTGCTACTTAGTAATTCAATCTACAGCAGATGGCTGCTCATATTTCTTGAGATGTTTTTATACGTAAACGCATATTCTTTTTATTACTAAACTCTATTTAGGAAAGGCAAATCAGAACGTTCAATCAGTGATTCAATCAGTGAGCTAATACAAGCCCACCCAAGGCAACCAGTCAAACGAATTACAAAGACAACTTGAAAAGGATTGAAAAGGTTAAAGGTAGACAATCATTCGAAAACATATGACACGAATATTAAAATCCCAACTCAACTTGCTATTAATAGACTATGAAAAATATTCATCGATTTTGTTAACTTGTTGGTATATACAGGGGTTGATATGTAAGGAAATGTGCTTGTGCATGACGTATCATCGTTGTAAATGAAGCTGCAAAGTACTTTTCATAGATTCCTTACAGATGTTTATTCGATATATAAAATACTCTGCAATGGCTATTAAGATACCTTTTATTTTCACATCAATTGACGATGCGTTAAAATTCGATCTGAAGTATACCTTTTTACCCAGCATTTTTTATTTGGTGAAATTACCGGTATTTCCTAGATTTTTAGTTTAAAAAGGAATAAACATGGGCGAGGGACTTGGAATTTTAAGGTGTGATTTGAAGAAATAAATTCACAAACATTGAAATTGCAATAGACAATCTCATTGAAGAACAATTTGCAAACCAATCCTTTCCTTCAGACGACATTATATTTTATTTTTCATTTTCATGTGAAGAAATAGTTTGAATAAGAAATTATACCGTCTGGATTTCCGCAAGAAGATACAAGATCTATATTCACTAAATCATTCCTTTGAAAGATATAGTACATATAGCAATCCCTAATCATCAAACGCCAAAATGCTTACACGCAGAGGAAATGAATCTTCCTGCAACTAAATAAGGCAGTAAAAAAGGGTCAGACTGCACATGACATTTAAAAGTTCTTAGAAAATAGTTAATGATCTCCATAGAGCACCATTGGGTTGCATGCTGGATCTGAAACATTAACATATTTCTTATTTACATATAGATTAAATACTAGTTTGAATGACATTTGGTCTTATGGCCAGCAACCAAACATGTGCGACCGATAAAGACAAATGAAGTAAACTACTAGTAAACCCCGCCGGCGTGTTAAAATCTTGTTGATGGGAAAGGAGAATGCTTATCATATTGTTTTGAAGTCGTGCCAGAGGTTTAACATAATAAGATTCTCAACATTACACCAGAGACGAACATACATTGTCTGCTCATGAGCTGTAGAAGTTGACTTGAAAGATACAGGATCAAGTTTGGAGGTTTGCGTTCTTGTTGTTTGTGCCTTTGCAAATTAAGTTGCGCATAATTTCACTAGTATACTTTCGTGCTAGAACACAGTAAAACAAGATAAACACTGACCCTAAAAATGTCTGAACAAGTTCATTTTGGTAAAATATCGAATCATTCCCGTAAATTTTACCAACACACAACAGAAGAAATTACTTCTTAAGCAAATTATGACATGCTATATAGCTGAATATTCTTTTTAAATCTGTCTGCAGCAGTCTTCGTCTGGCATTGTGCACGTAAAATGTTTTGGTCGACTTGCGTCACTGATGTTTCAGAAAATATCTTGACTTAAATGGGGATCCAGTGTCACAGTCAATTGCGTGTATGAGACGTTTGAATGCTATATATATTTTACAAATGATGACCGTATTGTTCACTGGCTCGTTATAACAGTAAACATCACGAGTTTTATGCTAGTTTATCTAACTTCCTTAACATTTCCTGACTAGATTGAGATGACATAACTTAGATTGAGATGACATAACTTAGATTGAGATGACATAACTAAACCTTTAAACCCCTATATATGTGACTATTTCATTACTCGGAGAAATATATCAAAGACAATTTTCTATCTAAATTCATGTCAACAGACTGACAGGTAGGAGATGTTATGAACATTCTATGAAAATCCTTTCAAAGGAATAAAAGGAATATTGTGTGTGTTTAATGTGTCAAATTACCAAAAAAAGTGATAATATGACGTACCCCATGCACACGCGTTAAAATGATTGTATTTTATCATCCATGACAGAATTATCTGGTGCCAACAATTTCTGTAACTGCAAAGAGAAGCTGCTATTGCACTTTTCGCTGAGGAACATTAATTAAGTCTGCGTAATAGCTGAATGATATATTACTTGCGCTAACTTACAAGGGATATTTTGAAAGCTTTATATAATGTTTTACAGTTCTTTTCTCCGTTGTTGTCATAAGTGGATTGTGTCAGATCCCGCTCTTTTTCAGTAAATTCATCAGCATGTCCACTTCAAGTCTTTCAAGAAGCATTTCATAGATGGCACCATAGATTAAGAAATTATCTATCCGCGAGCATATAACCGGTAGGGAAATGCTCGAAATTTCGATAAAGCATTCCAACACACAGACTCTTCGATTCTTTCAACTAATGGAAAGTACGTACCTACTACGGAGGATATGTATAATATGAATAAACAGTGCCCTACGGAAATCAATCATTTCACTTAATATGTAATCATATGCGATATCATACATAACTGTATTAAACTAAGATAGCTTCAGTCAAATCATGAGTAAAAGAAAGTTTCTGTATTAGTAATGCGAAGGACGACAATCTCTATATCTTAGCAACATATTTTATTGACCTCAGACTTTTTTGAATGCTTAAACAAAAAAAGCCTCCTGTCAAGAGAACAAATACTTTAGACATATCCAACGTTCCATAGTTAGCTTTCTGTACGCAGGAAAAGACATAAAATTCAGTTTGAATTCAGAGATGCGATTGTTAGTTGGAGCGAATGTTTAAACAGAACTAAACAAAACTCATAATACGCTAATATGCTTCGTGCAATCGGTGGCATGGCTTTATTACATATTTTTCTTAGAATTCCAACAACATTTTCACTATTGTCTCCAGATAAAAAACGAGTATCAAGTTAGTTTAATAATGAAGGGCCCATCGGGAGCTATAATTGCTTCCCTTTTAAAGTAAAAATTATTTTTGGGACGCGGATTTAGTATACCATAACGGTTGTTTTCCACATTTCTAGGAATATCTACAAATTTAAATCATTTAAAAAGACACAAAGGCGTGCTGATGAGGGCCTTAAGTTCCCTGTACTCTACGCTTTGTCTAAAGAAAATCTATCAGATTAAATGAAAAAAAACATTCACGTAAAATTACTCGAAGCGACAAAAATGTATGTTTCGTGTGTTTGAGAATACAAAAAATAGTATCGTGGGTTGGCAACATTGTAGATCAAATTTACCATCAGAAAAAAGTAACTTTGCTTTTTGCCTTATAAATATGATAATAGAACATCAAAAGTAGTAGAAATTGAACCTGATAGAATAAAAGTAATTACTATTAGTCTGAATATCAATTTCGCTTGCCTATTGCACTTGCCGATGCGAAAGTTGCAGCTAGTACTTTATTCCTTTGGAAAGTGTATTTTAATGTTAAGAATCAGTAAATCAGTTATTAACGATAAACGTCATGTAATCACTTTCAAACTTACACTTCTTTCGAATAATTAGAGATGGTAACGAATACCAAATTGATATTCGAGTTACTCGGTCCTCCTTCCGATCGAGTACTCGAGTATTCGGAAAACGATCATTCACGTAATCGACAAAAAGCAGTACATATTAGATCAATGGGCTATCTTTAATTCTTTTTTTTTATCTCAGGTATTCACTCTTGTTAACCATGCAACCATGTATGAATTCCGGCGTATATGCTAAGTAACCTAATCGTAAAATAAACTCAGGAAAACGACAGACGAATGTGAATTTCTAACGTGTTTTTGTCTTCGTAATCCCAAGGACATATACTGGAAAATCCATCGACACTAAAATTGGCATTTATTTGGAAACCAGCGCTATGGGAGGTTACTCTAAGGGGGTTACTCTAAGGTTACAGTCGCATCAAAGTACCGTAATAGTTATATGATCATAATTTATAAAAAAATTGCTATAACAATTATTTTTCTCCGCACACGTGTTTAACTACCGGTATTATAGGCTTAATTATCAAGCCATTAAGATTTCTAATTACAAGAAACGCATTTACAGTTTCTGGAACAAACGCAAAGGGGACATAGTGTAAACTGCGAAAACTACAACCTAATATCATCTTTGATGAATCTTACGTCTATATTGTTTTGTTAAGATCATAAGCGGCATAGAATCATAACAATACCTGCATGTCAAACTGTCAACTCATATATTTCATTTAGGGGCCTACCTAGCGGATTAAACAATATAATTTTCGCACATCACCTGGCTTGTTTGATAACGATCACGAATTAGAATAACAAAAAGATAAGGCTGTTAGTTGGAGGAACCAAATAACAATAATTCATGATTTTATGTATGATGGGATCTTTGCAAAAAAATCCAACAAATTTCCGAGTACTCGAATTACATTTTGTTAATCGAGTACTCTGACGTTCGGTCATCGTTGCCATCCCTAAAAATAATTATGAAGACCAGTTCATTTTATTTATACTAAAATTGGTCGCCGACTGTATTTAATAACTAACTTGAAGCCAGATGCGCAAGAAGATTGACTTGTTCCATGAACTAGTACAGGTTTTCATCGAATCTGAATAACCAAAAATGTAACATATATGTCCAAATCCTTTCCACAGCTTTCGCGCTTGTACTCAGTACAGATAGTGACTCACGCTTGTAGAATTGAAAATAGAATGCAAGGGCCCGGGTCTTACCCTAACACTTTAGTTGATGCATACTCTAACCCTGTTTGTCCTTACATAGCATATTATTAAAGATATGTTTCCTTCTTGTGTTAAACATGGCGAAAATGATTTGTTTACAAGGAAAGCTATATGTTAGCTACTGCCATATAACAGCTCCAACTCTATATTAAGACACAATTTGATTAACTCCCGCACAGAAATGTCTGTGATTGTTTCCAGGGATAATGCGCATATTGAAACTCATAATTTCCTTACAAGATATGCCATCTTATCAACAATTATCGGCTTTGGGTTAATTTATTATTCGTGTTGCCTGTGCAATAAGTCAAAAATGGAAAATATACACTGTTTAACCTGAACGTTTGTGAGAAAACAAAATATAGTCCTATTATTGCATGTAATATGTGCCATGTTACAGTATTTAGCGTCGATAATATTCCAGGTTTCCGTATTAAAGTTTTGCAGGGATGCAGTCTATTTTTCAGGTCAATTTCTCCTACAGTTCAATACTGTGATAGAGCGGCATGTATTTGGAAAGGACGCTTTAAACGCAGCATGTAACTCTTTTACTGAGTGCTCAGCAATACAAGATGAAAGTAGAGATATGAGACTGTATTACCCTTCCATGAAATCTGCGGTCTTCTAATTGGTCAACGATCCGCAAATAGATATTGATATTTACGGGCAAGCCGGTAATATACACTTGACATATCCCGTTACTGTACCCCATGCTACACGTGAGCTTGTTCGCCGAGTACAGTACGTCAATGTATAAGTCAGTGCTGATTTGTGACGTCACATTGTGACATTGAGGTATCATAAGAGGATTTGAAGATGCGAAAATTATTGTTGAATTTGCTATTTGCTAAATTGCAATACTGTTCTTATTAGCTTGTAATCTTAAAAGTAACATTATGTGATATTAGATGGGTGAAAATGGATTATTTTTGTCATATCGTTTCGGCAGATAAATACTTCTTTTGTGAATTTCAGTTTGTATGGTCATGTCATAGAATCGATCGTATAACAAGAATTGTTAAAAAGTTTACAGTTATTTTGAAGATATAATGTTTGTGATATTTTCTTAACTACAGACTTATTGCACGATATATATTAAGGAGCATTAGAAGTTCGATTAATGTTTATTGTCTACAGTAAATATAAAATAAATGAAAGTTTTGTTAGAATAGCTCAGTAATATAGGGCACGCACCCTGAGCGTAAGGTCATATGTTCGCTGTGTCTCAATATCCAACACAATGAGAAAATATCTTACAATGTAATCAAATAAAGGTATTTTTTTTTGCGACGTCGTATTATCAAATTTGGTTAATTGTGGCAAGAAAATGAGTATTTACCATAACGTTTTTTAAAGAAATAAGAAATCACGTTTACTGTTGTGTCTATGTACAAAATTTACCTGCAGGTTCTCTTAGTAAGTCTTATGTTATTATTAAACCAATGTGGCCAACCCGAGTGACTTTACTATTTTATAAATATTTTGCTATTCCTTAAATTATTTTCTTCAGACATTGCAGAGGAATTTTAAGCGTTATCAGCACACCTTTGCTCTTTTTAAACGCTTTTGTAGACTTTGCGTGAAATCTAAATTTAGTTGCCTAAAACTCGACAGTCGTTGTGGTATCCAAAACACACGTCTCCAAAACACGAAATACCAGAAAAGGAATGCAAATTTAAGTGATATTTGCACGTTTACGACGGGCCCTTTAATTTTCGAACTCATTTGAAACCTGTTTTGTATCTTTTGCATGCTATTCTAAGAATTAAAAAAAGATTTTTAGATTGTTTTCAATGTGTTAAAAGCACAGTACATCATATACATTTTGTTTCTGTATAAAAAAAAGTTAAAGTGTTAAAGTGGCAAATGCAAAATTGAAATAAAGCTCTGTTTTATAAGCTTGACATATGGCAGCTACACGCTGTGCTAGTATCATTTTGAACAAATGAATTATTCACAACTTCCTGATTGTAAAATATAATGCAAGGTTATATTTTAAATAAGTTTAAAACTAATCAATTTCCATATCGCAGTAAGAAACTCCTTTTGGTTCATTTTAATAGTTGAATAAATTATTCATCGTTCGTTATAATAAACATTCTAATTTTATTGCAAGGTGGAAATTTAAATAGGCTTTCGTAATAATGTTTCTCTCTTTTTTCGTGAAACTAATTGACTAACATTATAAAGCATGTGCCCTTAATGTTCTTTAACATGACAAATGTATAGATGGCATATACTACAAGGGTTACAATGAGATGATAAATAGTAAGGGATGCATTAGCCAGACGATGCCATTATTGATAAAATTATGCGAGTACATTTTATGAATAAAACGTAAATAAATCTGGATTGGCATTTAACTCACCTACCCTAAAATTCCTGTGCTATATAAATGTCCACATCTCCATATTCGTAAAGTTGGTTTGCAGTTCGCACTTTGAATCGAATTGCATGCTGGCGACTGATTTACAGTTCGCAATTCGAACCACAGTTCGCGATTCTAATCGCAAACTGCTAACTGTGAACTATTCTGCAGTTCGCAATTCAACAATTCGAAAAGCAACTATATTGCAATTGGCATTTCCTAATAATATTTGCAATCAAATATTGTGTGCTAAAAGAACATGAGCGAGGGGCTTGAAATTCGAAGGTATGGTTTGAAGAAATAAATTTACAAATATTGAAATAGCAAATAAAATTCATATTGAAGAACAATTTACGAAAGACGAAACAACTTTTCATTTTTCATTTCCATGAGATAAAATAGTTTAAATGCAAAGTAATACCGTCTGGGTTTCCTAAAAAAGATACAATTTCTATATTTCAAAGTCATTCTTTTGAAAGATAAAATGCATAAAGCAATCCCTAAATATCATCAAATACCAACAGCCAGACTTACACGTAGAAACATGAATCTTCCTTGACATAAGACAGCAAACAAGGGTCATACTGCACGGGACATTTTGAATTTCTAAGAAACTAGTGCTGGATCTCTATTGATCACCGTTGAGTCGCCAGCTGAAGTAATTTATAACTAAAAAAGAAAATACATTTATTTATTTATTTATATAAAGATTAAATACTACTAGTAGTTTGAATGACCTTTGGTCTTTGGCCAAACATTTTCAAAAGTAATTGTGTGCCGATAAAGATAAATGAAGTAACCAAAGCCCTGTCGGCTGGTTTAAATGTTGTTGATGGAAAAGGAATATGTTCCCGATAGTGCTTTGAAGTCGTGCCAGAGGTTTAACATAAGGAGATTTTCAACAGTTTCGGTATCAACTTACAATAATGACGAACAGCCAATGCCTTCTTATCAACTCTAGAAACTAAGATCAAGTTTGAAGGTTTGCTTTTTTGTTGTTTGTGCTTTTGCAATATAAGGTACACATAATTTCGTGCTGTAACACAGTAAACAAGATAAATACTGACCATAAAAATGTCTGAACAAGTTCATTTGTGATGAAATACCGAATCGTTTCCTATTATTTACGAAATCATAGCAGATGAAATTACTTCTAAAGCAATTTATGACATGCGGTATAGCTCAGTATTCCCTTTTAAGCTGTCGGCAGTCGTTTTCGTCTGGTATTGTGCATGTAAACTATTTTTGGTCGACTTGCGTCACTAATGTATCAGAAAATATCTGGCTTTACACAAGGATTTAATATCACATTCAATTGCGTCTATGAGACGTTTGAATGCTCATTATAAATCACAAATGGTGCCCATATTGTTCACTGGCTAATTTTATCGATAAACATCAGCAGTTGTATCTTTCTTAGGTTTTCCATTAACTGAAAGCTGTAGTTTCCAAGCAGTATTACTAAAGTCCTACTCTGTCTACAATATCATAGTTTTATAAAATATGTTGAGATTAACACGACATTATAAGACATTTAACCGCTATAAATGAGATTATTTTTATTACCCGGAGAAATATATCATAGACAATTTTTCTATCCAAGCTCATCTAAACAGACTCGGAGAGATTGACAGGAACTGTCTATAAAAATGCTATCTGAGAACTAAAGGGAATATTGTCCGACTGTTTGAATAGACTGTAACGACTGATGCCACTCTAACAACTTCTACGTATAGATGCCACTCTAACAACTTCTACGTATAGATGCCACTCTAACAACTTCTACGTATATATTCGTACTCATCCGTAATGCTTATTGGAAATAGAGAGACCAACGGGAAACATTCTATTTTCTGTAAAAAAAATACGGTGGAACACTAACATAATTAAATGGACCTGCCAATGAAAACGCCGTATTAATACTAATTTGTAGATCGCGCATGTCCTTACTGGCAGTCAGTTAGTCAAAATAATCATTGAACAAGTTTGGTTATTCTGTCAGCACAAACTATTGCTTTCAATTGATATTTGCTGTTGTTAGTTTAAAATTGTAGAAGGAAACGATTGTTTCAAAATAGATAAGAAAATATTTTTATAGTTGGGAAAAGAGTTGCCAATCACATTACATCTGTAGGATTTCACAGATTGGGAAAAGATTTTACTCGATATACAAAATATCTTCCAATGGCCATAAAACTGAAATATTTTCCTTTAGTTTAATCTCCGACCACCGGTTAATGATGATTAAATTCGATCTGATGTAGACTTTACATTTATCTTCCCGTTTTTATGTGGAGAAAAAAAACATTGCGGGCAGATTTAGTGTATAAAAAATTAACGCATGTATCAATGAGGATAAAATCTCGTGCCTTACGTAAAACCTCAGCGAGAGATTTGTAATGCTGAGAAGTCTGAGAAACAATAAAGTGTACAAAACATTGAACATTCATGCTGTTCACGTTCGGTTCTAATTAACGAATAATTATCACATGTAGTGCTTACATTCATTAACTAAAACTCTACCGCAATCATCCAAAATGTTCTGGTTTTCTTAATTTTGGCAAGTAAGGTTGTTTTTGTTAAAACAAAATAAGTATGTTGTCATCGCAGTCGTTTTCGGAATCCACCTACTCCTGAGATTTAGGTAACACTTAGGGCACACACCCTTTCACATAGTGTTATATAGCATTATTTTTATTGTGGACTAACCCACAATTATTACCGTACCATAAAGATGTGCCGCAAACAACACCCAGCTACCTGCTCATAAGACCATGATTACACTTGGGTCTTATGATTTGAACACCCTTCTTTACAAACCTGTAGGGGACTTCGTATTGCATGGCAAACTCGTTGTTGTTTATGTTGTTAATAATCCCGGCCGTTGGATGTTTTCCCTGGTGAACGTGCCAAGACACCAGTGTGACTCCCATGTTTACTGGTACCTGACAAAATTTGAGAATATAGGGAGTTTTGTTTTACCTGACTGCAATACCCAGTCAGTTTTGTCTAAAGATTATGATTATTTAGCTAAATTGTGTAAAATGCAAGAAACCAAAATATAAGAGTGTGAGCTTGCAGACCAGGCACGTGTTGCCAGCGTACATTGGTGCTTGAACCAATTTGCCTCGTGGTTTCTTTATTTGGTGTTATGCATGGTAATACCTCTTCAACTTGTTTTCGTATGTTCCATCAAAATGAGTTATGGAAGTGAATATCCGCCAGGCCATGTCAGTACATGCTTATAGCTAGATTGTTAATTGCTTTTTACG
>JAUMHA010193492.1:0-16202 GCA_032359765.1 Saxidomus gigantea
ATAAATCTGCATACATTATACAGTTACCCATTATTTACTAGAGTAAACTAATAAATCTGCATACATTATACAGTTACCCATTATTTACTAGAGTAAACTAATAAATCTGCATACATTATAACCCTACAGTTAAAGAAGTACCTATTATTTAGTAAACCCCTCATAAATCTGCATACATTATAGAAGTACCCATTATTTACTAGAGTAAGCCCCTCATTAATCTGCATACATTATAACCTTGCAGTTCAAGGAGTACCCATTATTTATTAGAGTAAACCCCTCATAAATCTTTCTTTCATTTATCAGGATGAACTTATGTGACCAAAGCTATTACTTTTACCATTTCATTACAGTTCTTGGTAATTAATTGCAGCAATGACTGAAGGACAACCATGAAAACATCTCCAAATCAGTGATTTAATTAACTCTACACTTCCTCTGGAAGCTGAAGCAAGACAGCTTGTCATTTTGTTTTATGACGCGTTACTTCCCAGACAAGGTTTTTCATTTCCTTTTATGACCAAAAGACTTACTGTATTTAAGATTGTATGGTCAAAACCAAGAGCTATCACATAAGGCTGCATGAAAACCATTAGAGGCCACACATGCAAGACTGGGTTTGCTAAAACACGTAGACTCGCTAAGATTATCAATGGCATTCATGCATCTAAAATTTGGTGAATTTGAAAAAGATTTATATCGGAGCCCTTTCCTTTTGTCATGCAAACAAATCTTCAACTAATTGTTCAACCGGTAAAAACATTAAAAACCCGAAATGCGTCCAAAGAACACAGATGCCCAACCATACCATTGCCAGTATGGCCATCCTGACACAGCGTGCCAAAAGCAATTACTCTACTGTGGGTAGACACAGTGTGCCAAGGACCATTACTCTACTGTGGGTAGACACAGTGTGCCAAGGACAATTACTCTTCTGTGGGTAGACACAGTATGCCAAGGACCATTACTCTACTGTGGGTAGACACAGTGTGCCAAGGACAATTACTCTACTGTGGGTAGACACAGTATGCCAAGGACCATTACTCTCCTTTGGCTCGCCACAGTATGCTAAGAATTACCTTGCCCTGACTAGACACATTGTGCTAAGGACCATTACTCTGCCATGGCTAGAAACAGTGTGCCAAGGACCATTACTCTGCCATGGCTAGAAACAGTGTGCCAGGGACCATTACTTTGCCATGGCTAGAAACAGTGTGCCAGGGACCATTACTCTGCTCTTACTCAAAAAGCTCAAATCAATGTTTTCAACCTCACATGCTAAACTATATTACCAGTAAGTCTCAAGACAGGTACATATAAGTAATAAAACATGTATTTTCTGCTGAATCAGGGGCCGCAACTTTGGTCTTAAAATATAAAACACAAACAAATCTCAAATGCACAACTTTTTCACATAGGCTAGTTATAGATTTATATTTATATTTGTATTATAGACAAATAATAAGAGGGTTTGGTTATAAAAGCTGTACATGTCAGCACACAGAGACAGTGAGGCATATGGGATGTCTGCATATGTTTCATGTATCCATTGGGATATCTCAAAAAGTAGTTATTCACTAACCCTTTAGGATACACTGCCAATTAATGGCATTAAATAATACTTATTCAATAACAGTATTTGCCCCGCAATCTGTTCCGTCTGAGACTTACATTGCTTTGGAGGGCAGAATATTGCTCTAAAAAGGCAATTAATATTGAAGATATTATTGCATATCACTGAAATAGCAAAGAAAGTCAAGATCACTCAAAATATTTTCAGTGAATAAACTATCATTATGGAAAGTCATAATTGTCTTACATGGACATATACACACCCTGAAAAGTGTCAATATGTATTGTTGTAATGACTTTATGATATGCATGATGTTCATAAGATAAGGCAGTGACAGCCTTCCATACAAGATACACATGCCATAATTCAAAATTCTTTAAACTCATTATTTGAAATGCAACACAATTGTTGTCTTCATCTTCATTTAGATCGTTTATAGTCCCAGCCGACCCTGGAATTTCTTGCCAAGATCCCTATACAGTTGACTTACAGAATGATGTCATGCTTCAGTAAAACAGGTCTAACATACACATTCTCTATAGCATTTGCGCTCTCAAAAAGTAGACTTGACTAACTGAATTTTGCAATTTGCATAATTATTTACTATTAGAGCCTTAAAAAAAGCCACAAAAGTGGTCTTAATTGTAAACAAACAGAATGTTCACAATGCTGATAAATCAAGCCATAGATTCCTTCACAGTATGAGGTATGACAACTTATTTCCTATGACACCTAGTTTCAATACAGAGGTCAGTTTGTCTAGCATTACATTAGGCTGTTTCACAGAAATAAATAAAAACACTTTCTAATGCTATTAATTTGCCAGTTCTAAATATGACTGCGACAAGCAAGTTTAACATACACTTTTCCATGTTGTTTCTGAAGGATAATTTATCCTAGAAATTTCTACTCAGAATTTTTTTTGGCTCTTTGGGCTCAATGCCAACTTGCCAAGTACAGTCTTGCCTGTCTTATAGTGCTCATCTGAAGAACTGTTACAGAGAGGTGAAAAACTATAACCAGGTTTTAATAATTTGACAATAATCAGGCAAACAAATACTTTAGTATTTAGTATCTAATCATTTTGAATTTTAATCCTTAAAATATAAATCTTTTTAAAACATTAAAGAATTCTCATAGCTTTTAAAAACTGTATTCCTAGAAACTTTCTCGGTTACTATATTTTGTGTTTTTCACTTTGCAGACATTTTTGCAACTAAAAACTTTTGCAGATTCGTATCAATTGCAAATACTGTGAAAAATTAGTTGCTACGGTATGAACTTATGAGTTTTCAATGCACATGCCTCCAGCAAGTACTAATGCATAATGCATAATGTCTATCTGTAATTTTTTAACACCAGAAAGATCAGTAAATCCTTTGGATGAGATTTTACCGCGAGGAATCTGTGCTGATTGCAAATGAAAATGTTAAGGAAATAATTTCAAAAATCTGCCAAACGAAAATGTAGGACTTACACTCATTATGACGACCAGCGCGTGCAGACATTGTAAGATATGCACGATATTTATGGGCAAACAGGTGTCTGTTTACATGCACTAGCAACTTCATTTTTGCATGTTTCAGGATCAAAACAAGTCTCATTTGCTTATATGGATACCATAAGTATCATTACTTAAAACAGTTACTACCAAATCACACAAAAAAATCTGTCAAACCAATGTCATAAAATGTTGTAACTCCTGGAAGGTGTGAGAGCAAATTATCTAAATCTAAAGCAGAGAGCCTTGTTTCAACACTTTTCCTATGGAAAATCCCAGCTGAGGGTAAATAAATGGAGATCACACCTCAGATTACTTGTCATTTTTGTTGAAAATGATATGATTAGGTAATTCACACAGTGTGATATTTGCCATTGTGGCAGCAGTCACTTTAGCGCAATATTGCGTAATTTCAGCTGACCGCATCATACAAAGTCACAATATATATAGATTTGTGCTATATACAGGATCATCATACAGGAGTTTTCTGATGGACCTGAGGCTGGCCATTACAGACAGGGTCATGCTATATACAGGTGACGTGCTTCTACGCAGATTAGTGTATCAATTATGTTAACAGTTTACCTTACCTGAGAAAGTCCAGTAGGAAACTTAAACACAGGTAAGAAATGGCTTACCTTCTCACATTAATTGTTCACTTTTTTTTTTCATTGACAACCTTTTAAACAAGTAATGAAACTGTCCAAAGTAAAAGATATATGTTAATGAGTTCAATGTTAGGACACACTAAGCAAGTTGACCATTTTTGTTTGTTTCATTTGAACTCCTTGCAAGGTAGAAACAAAGAGCAATAGAACCTGAGCTTGTGTCCCAAGAATGGAGTAGGAGTGGTATATAAGCTTGACTTTTTCCCATGCAAGGTCTAGCTTCGGAAGTGGGGTTGGTGTGGGAGTCCAGGGCTTGGAAATAATTTCAGGGCTGACGTATGACTCGCAGATGAAACTTGATGTGAAATGAAAGTGATGATAAACATCCCTGTATTTCGCAACTTTTCGAAGTGGCATAGAATTTTTTATCGAATTACTTTCAAACATGGAGCCAAACTGCGCTTTACTTTACGCACAAAAAGATATACTGCCAGTCAAAATCACACATTCTGTTTACAAGATCATGAAATATTCATTGCCACTTTCCATCTTTTTCAGATGCTAAATTCATTTTCAGAACTTTATGCAGCCAACTGCAACTCTCGGATTTAACTTGCTTGGGACAGTTCCACCATCTCACACGATATAAATGATCAATTTGTCCCCACTGAGGTAAGGAATTCATCGTTTTCGAAATAGAAACTTTTCCTAAACACTCTCAAGGGAAATTTTCTAATAACTGAATTATACTGGGTAATGAATAATTTAGACTGCTCAATCACTTCTCTTATTGGCTAATGTTTAATATCCCCTCCATCTATATCTTACACAACCTAAGTTTCGTTTTTTAAAAGCCCCATGGAAACCGTGTTAAGTGATAAATGCAAGTTGCAGGACTGCATTATTCAAGTGCATACTGTACAGAACATTTCAGTGCATTGTCACTTTGGATCCTGAAATGTGAGTCACTGTTTCACTACCTATCTGATCACAGCATCACTGACTAATTCCATTTTGCATGCTGGTATTTGTACAAGTAAAATTGTACTCTCTGCAAAGCAATTAAGGCAAGAGTGAAACAAATTAGAATAAATTGTTAGAATTTTTAATCTTTTCCCTTTTTCTGTAATCACAATGTTCACTATACAGTCAGTAAACTCTCGGGCCATTTAAGAAACAAGAGGGCCATGATGACCCACATTCAAACCTGACCTAGATTTCACCAAGAGACTCATTCTGACTAAGTTTCATGAAGATCCAGTGAAAAATGTAGCCTTTATTGCATACACAAGGTTAAGTGATGACAGACAGACGGCAGAGACAATGGACATCAAGCAATCATAGTAGCTCACACTGAGCACTTGCTCAGTTGAGCTTATAAAACATTTATAACAGCCTATATGTTTTGCTGCTTAATAGTTTATAAATGAGAAATGTTGAATGGTTCTATTTTCATGCTCTATTTTTTAGTCTTATTTTTTATAGAACTCTCCAGCATAAATCCATAAAGGGCCAGTGGAACTGTGGTCTAGTGTGCTACAGTGTTATCCAACCAAGACAGCACGACTCACCAATGAGGGATGTCTTGAGAACCCCAAGTCATAAGATCAAAAGTATAAAACTAAATTACATGTATTCACAAAGTGAAATATTTTATGGTTTTATCCACTTTTATACTCTATGGTTCTATTTAATGCCAACTAATGAAATACTTTTTTTTTCTTTTTTAAGAAGTGCATTATATATAATTTTGCTTTTGTTTTAATATTTAGCACAAAATAAAAAGAAAATTTGTTTGTTTTGAGTGGATATGGAATACATCTCAACTCAAAATGATACAATTTTCACATTTTCATCGTGAAAATATTACAATTGTATCACTTCACAGTGAGATATATTACATATCCACTAAAAATAAACAAATGTCCTAAATTTATCCACTCAAATTTTTTTTAAGGAACACACATCAGTCTGAAATCTATATATTCTCTGAAATGCAGATTGCAGGAATTTTGTCTTTTTGATTTAATGGTAACATTATCCTCTATGACTTTTCTAAACTCTTGATTTAGTGCAGGCTTTGTGTCACATAAACATGCTTTTAACAGATTCTTGATCTTTATGTCCCAGTTTCCATCAGCTACTCCTTTTTTAATTGTATGGATAACATTAATACTCCTGCAAATGTATTGACAGAAGCTTAATGAAGATGAGCTGGTTTTTGCGATGATGTAAATATATTTTCATCTCAACCTCGCTGTCAGGCACCATCTTTCCTGGGGAAAGACAAGTACAAGATTCTCTCATTCTCAGTAAGAAACTGCCAACTTCCTCACATATAGAATCAGGTCCTCAGTCTGGCTTACACCCATGACCCTCAGTGTGAGATTTGTTGTTTTAATCAGCACTCGACCGCGGAGGCTGGTGTTTGAGTTTTGTTAGTCATTTATTTAATACTTTAAATATTGATGCTTCACTTTGCATATGGACAGATCAAAATAGAAGCATGGACACTTGCAAAGCAGTTTGCATAACACAGCGTGGCTTGTATCTGAGGATTTCACTGACATCCATTTTTCAGTAGCTTCTACAAGAATGCATACTTCAGCGTTCTGCATTACTCACTTAAAAACTCATTCTTTTACAATTCAAGGCTATTATGTTGGCTTCAAATTTAAAGCGAATTAAATTGCATGCTGATCCCAGCATCTCATGTGAATGCATGTTCATTTCTTATTGTTCATCATCCGACTGAATTGAATGATTATACACTTTCTCCCATGAAAATCCCATTGAGATAGTGTGCAAAAAAAGAGCTGGGAAGGTTGGAAAAATGGGTGGCATCCTTCACAAGTGTTAAGCAAGCTTTAATTCATGCCATAAAATCTTGATTTAAAGGAAATGATTTCTAATGGGAAAATGTTTAGTGAAGTTTTATATTTAATCTCAAATCTGCAAGCACTTAGATATCCTGTTTCTTTGGCCATCATCAGACTGCAGGGTGTGCCCTGATCTACTCTGTTTGCTATTAACAGTCTAAACATATCTACTGATCTAAAACATAAACAACAGAAAAGTACAATTTTTAAAATACCTTTTTTTCTAAGAGAAAGTGCAAGTTGTTTTTTTTTCACAGAAGATTTATTTTATCAAGACAAGCCTGGTATAATCACCATTGTTTGGTTTTGCAATTCGTAAAAAAAGCCAAAATTTTACCAACAAATTTGCATCATACAATGTAAACATACTGTGATAAAATAAACAAGCGCTATTTCCGAGAAAAAATAAAATGTTATCTTTCTGTTGTTAATGTTTTAGCTTATTCCCCGGCTATTTGAGCTCAAATGGGCTATTTATCCATATTAGGAGGTATGCTTCATCCTGATTAATGGAACGTGTACTTTCCAAACTGACAAATTAACAATTCCATTGTAGAAATTTACCCAAGTAAGGCTTAATAGAGTGCCAAGACACATCTTCTGAAATGTAAAACTAGAAACCAACTGGACCCAAATCACAACCTTCATCATCTGTTCAACTTGAGACTTCGATTTTACTGACTTTGGGGTTTGCAGTGAAATAGGGCTTAACAAAACACCAGGGAAGTGTAAAATTGCCATCTAAAGTGCCTAATTTGATTACATTGAACCATCAGCTAAAATAATGGTCATAACACAAAACGATTTTGTATCAGTTTCCTTAATAATTTTCTCAAAATACCAAAATAATGTTCTGAGCTCACTGACAACCATTTCCATGCTAGGTCTAAAAGAACAGCCAATATGGTGAACTTGCAGTGCAGTAATGCTTTAATCCAAAGCTTCCGGCTCACTTTGGGCTTTTTAAAACAGAGAGAAACAAATTTATGTGTATGGCTCATTCAGAGAAATCCACTTATTACTTATTGTCTGCACTTATTTACTACTGTATAAATGTATCTCTCGAATCAAATCTTGAGTTGCACCTATCATATTGTCTCTGAGCAGAAGATACATAGCCACAGAGTCCTTCTTTCATCTGTGATACCAATAACTTTGCATAAATTCCTGTGACAATTTGTGTACCATTTGAAGCAAGGATTTCAAAACTTATTGTGCAAATTAAGCTAAACAGCATACATGTAATAAGTTTTAAAAACTGATTAATGAATAAATGGAAAATGAATTCTTTATGCTTAAAACATCACACTTGTGTTCCCCATCAAATACCATTTACCTTTTTACTATTAAGTATAGGTAAGTGTTCATTTTGATGCATTTAAGAAAACAAATTGGTCAGGCGTGGCACATGAGGCATGACCAATTTATTGTAGTAAATGTATCACAATGAAAATTAACCTACTTAGTGTTTGAAATTATTTGTTGTAAATCAGCACTGTTCCGCTCTTAAGCTGACTGTACAATATTTATAAATATGGATATACCCAAGTGATTGGACAAAATATGATTTAAAAAACACTAACTTTTGTTTAAAGTTTTAAAAAATCTCAGCCATGTTTTTCTTTGGTCTTTTTCAACCCCAGACCCTTTTATTACCTAATACACTATCAGACCCATGCAATTCCTCACTTTATTTACTAGTTCTGGCTAAGAGTGCTCTTACAATATTCGGTTTATTAATATTGGACCGCTTGCCGATTTGTTGGATTATTTAGTTACAACAACTGACATTTACCCTTTGCAAGAATATAAATCATTCAAAGACTTTGGTAGAACGACCTGAGAGGTGAGTAATTTACAAAATTTAGCTATATTTGGCTACACAAAAACATTAATTTAAAGTTTGAAGGATATTTCTCAAGAGGGAACTTTGTTCACTTTGTCATAAAAAAAACAGTCTGGCACCCCATCCTATCTCACTAAAGCTGTCAGAAATAATCCAAGAGCAATATACCATTCAATTAACTTCAAGTAATAACTAAACTGTCTCAATACATCACTCCCATTTTGCCAAATTTATCAATTTCCACCTCAATAATTTATGTAGAAAAAACCTTTTAGGAGCTGTGCAAGAGACAATTTTCTATACCACATGTGTATTTCTGGGTCTTCAATCATGCTAAGTGAGTGCTCTGTTTACACAATCAGTTACTATTTTTATTCCAAGAGAAATCTGTAACATGTTGTATGCTGCAATTTTTTTAACAGTTCTCATGAAAAATATTTGCCAATTTCTAGACACTTACTAATGCCTTGATGTCTAAAATCGTTCAATATAATTCAATATAGGGCATTTTCTTCCAATCCCGCTACAGACGATTTAGTTCTTAAACCTCTCCCTTCGCATGGTCAGTAAATATAAATCTACAGAATGAGACAAGAAAACTGTTGGAAATAATAGATGCTCAAAGAAGTAAAATTGATATTAAGAATGATGGTTCTTGAGCACACCATTTCCTTATCTTCACTCCTATAAAGTTTGGTTGAAATACTGCCATCAACATTAAAGGTGTCACTGTAAAAGATGATTTATTAGCAGAATTCAATTTTAGCACTTTAAGTAGACTGCCATTTGGGTGCTAAATCTTGATTCCAAACTATAAATCAACATTTCTATTGTCAAACATTTAGTAAAATAATAAGGGGTATTTATAATGGGTCATCATTTACTTTACACAATGTTGTATGGGGGTTATTCATGTTCATATTATGTGTTTTCTGCCATAATAAAAAAAGTCACACAAAAACCTCATATTCATTTTGTATTTTTAGATCAGAATGTCCTGTACATTGCAATTTTCCCTAAAATACACTTTCTACCTTAATATTCTGTTCATCTACCATCTCCTGGTTTTATCATTGCCAAGAATCTTTGATCACAGACCCAGATACAGAGTTGCAATTCAGAGATTCAATAAATCATTAACAACACCAATTTCATACATCTTTTTTAATACAACCTTTAATGCGCTCTTTTACATTAATTTAATTCCAAACTAAATACCTCTGAGGATTCAGGGAAATAAGGTTACACATAAAATTTCATGTTATAATTTTTTAGTACAAAATGGTCATCATTTTGTTAAAACAAAAGTTGTGGGTTATAGAACCTGGCTCTGTGACCTTCAGATTGCGTAATACTTCAACTGCAATGATCTACATTAGTTTCAAGATGAACATTTTGCATGCAACACTGCAGGTCAAATAAGGGGCAGGCATCTTTTTATCAAATAAAATGTAAACTACTTAAAGATATGTACTATAGTTTTAATCAAATGTACATTAAATTCTGAGACAGCAATTTTACACTTACAACTTTTAATTTTTTATAAGTCCAAACAGCAACATGAGTGTCAATTCTAAAATATAAATCAGAGTTACAAGACTTGATTCTCTGAGCATGTTTAATTAATTAAAGTGAAAACTGAATAGAAACACTTGTATCTTACCTTCCAGAGTTAAAAAAAAAAAGAGATAATATTTTCCTTACCAAGTAAAATTGTAAGCTAATAAAACACTACTTTTAACATTTTTTTTTTTTCACAATATGTATTTTCATGACAGGAATATTTTTTTACAATTGAAGTAATCTTATTGCTGCTCAATGATTGAAGAAAATTGTTGTTTTCTCATTCTATTTTTATAAAGTATGTGAAGGAAATAAAAGTTTAGACAGAAAATACACTACCTCCTCCTGCACCTCGAGTATAAGGCCTAGAGGTTCATACTTTGTATCCTTGTATGCAGACAAATGCATGTTACCCCCTATAGAAAACATCTTCTCTGACAGTGTACACATTTCTTCCTCTTTTGTCACACTCAACCTAAGTCTTCAGTCTTCAGCTTCCAAGTTTTATTTTTGTTCTAAATGCTGTACATTTCTTTGTTCACTTCCCCCAAAATTACATTTTGAGGATCTAGTCCGAATGAAATAATCAAAAAAGTTTTTTTTCTCCACTTTTCAAATACTTAAAATCCTCAAGATGGCATCATAGCGACTGTTCGGCTTTTCCAATCATTTGCAAGCTCCAGCGTATCTCCTTTTATAATTGCCCTTAATCATTCTGGAGTCGGCTAAGGTATTATGAATTTCTCCATTTTTTTCCATTCAAATACCGAGCAGAAATAGAAGCAACTCAGGAGATAAATTCCAATTAGTGATCAAATTATGTTCATTCAATAGATCAAATTTTCATTTTCCTATTATATTTTGCTCAATTCAGCGGATGAATCCTGCCATTTACAATAGACATTTTATTATATCTTGAGGTATCTACCAATACACTAATAACGAATTAATTTCATGTTAACACTGGATCTACTTTTGTGTTCTTTTTGCAATGCTATATTCCACATTTCTGTTTTGAAGCATTCCGCGTAGACGGGGACTGCAAAAAAATCCATATCTTCTACTTTACTGTTTCCCCAGGTACATAGTACGCCTGTATAACGGCTTTATTATCAATCAGATTAATAACTTTTCCCATTCTATATACAATGCATCTTTATGCACTAATAAACAGAAACAACTTATTGAGATTTCTTTTTCAATTATACATTTTTCATTTTGAAACTAAGAGAAAGTAGGATATACACCACCAAATTTTCAGTTTTAAAGTCAGCTGTATCTATGATAAAAAATCCCAACGTAAGAGTTTTAACTGCAATCTACATCCCTTTTAACATGTCAAGTTCCACAATGTTAAAGTAACAGAGCTGGTCGACAAAACAAAGCTGTTGCATGACTTAACAAAAGCACAGTCATCAAGCAAAAGTTTCTAGTTCAGAGACATTCACACGCTTTCTTTCGTATCACATCGTTTACAAAAACATCTATAACCAGTATCCTTTTAAATGTCCGAGAGGTTTCCATTTCGCTTCATTACTTAAAGTGAGGATACTGTCGTATGAGGAAGCAATGTTTACAGCTATCACACACCTTCAATATTGACAAAAAGCTGCTGAATTTCCCAGATAGCGTCACAACAGATGTATCTTGTATGGTGACTTAAAACCTTTCCTTATTATTCTTATAGTTCTCTACAATACTTTTTTTTATATTTTTTTTATTTCTGTCTGCTGGGATTTGCAGACTAATTTTTCTTCAGCAAACATTTTACATCTTGGCTGTCAAGACTTAAATAAGCCAACACAAGCCTTGGGTTTGCATTATAGTTTTGCTTTGTGTAATGTTTTTGGTTTGCAATATTTACTCATAAGAGTGCAATATGCAATATGAACTAATCAATGGGGATACAGTGTCTCTTCGGATTATTTTGCCAAATCAAGTTAAAACTTGGAGAGTTCACAGGGCATTGATGCTCCCACTTAAGCTCTTATATAGTTTTTCTTCAAGAAAACTTTACAAAACAGGGATACTAAAACAAAAGGGCCAGCAAGGTCTTCTATTGCTAACTAGAGATATACAGAATATCTGTAACAAACGATTAAATCTGCCTGATTCATGTATAACAATCTGCTGAATATGATATAAAGTCTCTGATTGGTTGATAAAATGTTCTTACATACATACAATAAAACTGCCTTTTTAACATTTCTACAATATTTTCAACACTTCCAATAGCTAATCCAAATGACAAACTGCATCAGGTTGATGTGGGTTAAGAAATTTTCTTTTTTTAGCTCTGACATCATTGGGAATCAGTTGAGAAATCTAAAGGACCATCCAATGATTGGTTAAAATTGGCCCAGTGGTTAAACAACACCAGATGCTGTTCAAAAAGTTGTCTAGCTTTAGCTCTGGCAGCCATTTTGTACAGCAGAAGGGAACAGTCTGAACAAATTTTAAGGGGGACCATCCAATAAACGTATTTGTAAAGTTTGGCTAAAATTGGCAGAATTGTTTAGACTTCTAACCAAGTTTGGCCAAGATCATGCTAATCCATGTTTGTTAGAATTTATGCATTTAGGTTCTGTGCATTCATTTCTTAATGGTTTTCAAAGTTTTTAATGGCGACAGTGTTAGCAGGGCTAAAACTATAAAGCCTATTCTAATGCAGGACAAATAAAACAAATTCGATTTACCAACTGATTATATAATGGTATTTATAGTCGCAAATTTTATATGCAACCAATCGGAAACAATATCACAACTGAAGAGGAATATATATATATTGAAAACACAACCTGGTTTACATATCGACAAAACTCAGAAAGAAATTAAGCTTTTTGTCAAGTTAGTTCCAGAGAATAAACAATTATCAGTTCCGCAGCATTTGCATTTAAATAATTCCAAGTGTCTCATCAATCAATCTGTGTTAAACTGGAATAAATGAATATATGCATCAGTAAAAAGCAATCCTATCCCCAAGTAGCAATCTGTCTTATAAATATGGAGAGAGTTAAACACATAAGTTTTGATTTAAGAATCTGTTAGGTTGAAAGAATGGAAATTTGTTATGTATTAAGAATGGAAGTGAAAATTGTACTTCATGATCCCTGCAGATCATGATTAGAATGCATGGATGGGTAGATTGATCATGATCTGCACTGGTCACAGTATCACCCTGCTGCCTGCATGGTAAGAGTTAAAGCTTGTATAAAGTTATCAATGCTTCTGATATAATGATGGCCATTTTGTACTGATTGAAAACATAATAGCAGAATATTGGTACTTTTAAAACCAATAGCTAATTTTTGGTGTCATTTAATTTTTTTTATCCTTATGGACTTTTCATACCCACTTTCTATAA
The DNA here is from genome assembly GCA_032359765.1 of Saxidomus gigantea. Classification (NCBI taxonomy): domain Eukaryota; kingdom Metazoa; phylum Mollusca; class Bivalvia; order Venerida; family Veneridae; genus Saxidomus; species Saxidomus gigantea. The sequence goes on from JAUMHA010193492.1 coordinate 13,335, forward strand.
TTGTTTTACTGTCTCTGTTTTAACCTACAAAATGCTGATGACAGGGAATCACTTCTTGTTTTGTGTTAAACATCCTCAATGACTTGTTACCAGTCAGCCAGACATGTATAAGCCACACTTGGAAGGAAGTCAGTAGTTGTTTTTATATAATATCAAAGAGAAAGGTTATTTTTTCATCAAAGAATTTTTTCATCAAAGAGTATTTCATAAGCATGGCACATTTTCATCATAGGTATTTCTTGTCTTAATATGGAAGAAAACTTGAAGTTTTCAATACTTCAGATCTTATAAGATGCAGTATGAACAAAATACCCAGAAAAACGGTTTACAAGGGTTTTCAAAGAAAATATTAAATGAATATAATTATCAGTCCTGAAACTCTTTAAACATTTATAATTATTCATCCTGATATAACATGAAATTTCTGGCATCAATATGCATAATGGATATAGGGTTTGAGACAAACCATACCCAAACCATCCAATAATCCCCCATTTATTATGACACAAGTAGGATTAATAAAATCCTTGAAACCTCAAAATTTTCTTAAAATTTCTCTGAAACTCAAAAAGCTTTTTGATAACTTTCCAAGCTTTATGATGCTCCCAGACTCTCCGAGGAATAAAAACATCTCATGGCAAGAAAAATGGCCATAAAAGGCTGTGGCTTAAGCCAGCTTCAGCAGTAAAGGCAGGTTATAACGTCATAGTTAAAAAGTAAAAAAGTAACTTTTCTGCAGTTGAAGTTTGCTGACAAAAAATTCAGGGTGCAGCTCAGTTTCTGTTAGCTTCCCATTTCTCAGCACAGTATTTACAAGTCCAAAGAGGCATGAAAGTTCATTTGATGAACAGTTCCAGTCAAAGTGTGCTTTAGGAACAGCAGCATGCTTTTACAAGTGCAATTTACCATTATTGACTTTAAAGCTGTAGAATTCCCAGCAGTATTTGCAATCATGAAAGATCTTATCTTTATGGTATTAACTTAATTTAGAGTCAATTTCTATGTAAAGAACAATGGCTTTAAAGGGGCTTTTGAAATTAACTTTTTCTTGTTTTGAATGAATAACTGTACATGTCTCTATGTACACTATCTAAATTTTGACAGAGACATATGTTTGAATTGAAAGGCATATAATAGATATAGAGGTGCCACAAGCAAAACTATCTTTAATCTGTGAGAAAGTGGAGCATAAGGGGTCCTTTCTAGGAATACTGGTTAGGCAAACTGCACAAAAATATTTACCATATTGAGATGATGCGCATAGCACATGTTACAATCACCTTGGTTCATGGTCAAGGTCACAATTAGAGATCGAAGGTCATATAACTATACCGGTATGTTGTGTCCGCTCCATATCTCTTGAACCTCTTGAAGGATTTCAGAATAACTCACCACAAATATTTACCATATTGAGCATTGTGCAGGGCACATGTTACAACCGGGTTCAAAGTCAAGGTCACAATAATTAGAGATCAAAGGTCATACGACTGTATTTCGTGTCTGCTTAAAGCGTTCAGCATTGTGTATGTCATTCATAGTGGACAACCATTTGTGCTGAATGGCTGTTTACAGCTAGCTATATTTACAGCAAATTTACTGGGTAAACATAACAAATTCTCATTTTGTTTAAAAGTTCAATTGCCGCTTTCACAAATCTTCGGTGTCAACTTCCTTCCCAATAAACATTTGAAAAATGCAATTTCTCCAATTATTTTAAGTTCCCTTTATAAAAAGCATCAACTGATTCGAAACCAAGGAAAGATATTGCTTCATTTTGTCAGTTAATTCTGAACTAGAAGCGAATCTGTAACATTTTCTCTCTGAAACATTAATCCAGTCAGCTGGAAAAAAATCAATCATCTAATTATAAAGCACAGCCACCCAGGATAGATGACTGTGGAATCTAGAATGACATCAGCAGTGGTCTGATTGATTGAAACTCTATTGACTTCTGGAATAACCAGAACATGTTCTCACTCAAAGTCACCAGGATTCAGACTTTGTTTCTAAAGGTTTGGTGAAGCGCGAATATGGAACCGGATATTAGAATCACTTTCAATTCAAGAACAGCCATCGTAGGAATTGTTCAGTGTAAAAATCCTTTGTGATAGGGTATAGAAAAGAAAATGAAAGAAAGGCTGGACTTTTGTCCTTCCTGCCAATTACAGACTACAAGAAAAGCTTCAAGTACAAACAAATTATTATCACATTTCATTTCAGTGCAATTTTTTTATTCTATTTCTGGCACAAACTGTGAGAGCTTTTAGAACACACTGTGTTAAATGTTTGTTTTCTCCTTGTATTTCCACAGGCTATCTAAGGCTTGACAAATAGTGTTCACATTATCTTGAACTAAAGTTTGTTCAAAAGAGACCACCCACTTACTGTCGTATGCTTTTAACTCCTGATGGAAATTAAAATGATAAATAACTATAGATTGTTTTTCACATAAAAATGTATGTCTCCCACTCCTGTGATCTTTGAGTCAGCAACAAGACTTCATACTGATGCTTCCTGCAAACCAGCAAAGGGAATTAGAGAAGTGCAGATTTTTTTTTACTGAATATCAGGACGTCATCTAAGTATGCCAAAGTCTTCAAAGTCTCATAACTCACATAAAAATCTATAAAGCGGAAACATTTCTACAAACTTTCAGTAAAATCCATGCAGGTGTGTAGAAGGAGGTGTTTGGACAATCCTTGTAATAGACGGGCAGCCCTGAATCAACATGTCTACAACTGTAACAATAACATTGTCCTTTTTTAATACTTTTTCTTTTTTTAGTTTTTAAAACTTGAATTAATTGCTGTTGAGACTCACTCCAGATGGAATCAACCTCGAAGAGAGAGAGAGAGAGAGAAAGAGAGA
>JAUMHA010193603.1:0-14566 GCA_032359765.1 Saxidomus gigantea
TTAGTAATGGCGTGGTCAAAGATGTAAGACTGGTTGACACCAGCATGATGAACACTGTTTATGATTCCAGCAAAGAAGGCGACAGGGTTCATATTCTCCTGAAATACAGTAATTCTTACGTTGAATGTCCATCATATGTAAATTTGCAATATTAGCTTATTAAATTAAGAAAATAGCAAATAAAATACAGGATTATGTTAGCGATTGAGGTTTACAATTCCTCAGCTGCAACTTGGATTGACAACGATGGGTTATATATTTATGCATGTTTTCACACAGGCGAAGCTTTAAGCCACAAAAGGTTGTTTCTAATTAGTTTAAACTTTGTTTGAGGCATTTAAGATATTATGCCATTACCTCGGACAGCTCGAGATGCTTCTGTCTCAATGTCATTGTCTACTGTAGATCTGCTGGAATCCGTTGTTTTGTCCGGCAAAGGTCGACTTTTGGCAACATGACGCCGAATGAGCTTTTCCAAATAGGTCGAACGGGATCTCTGTAGACCGAGCTGTTTACGGAGAGTCTGGATTTCCTGTTGTTGGTCTTTCTCGCGTGTCTCTAGGTACTCAACGCGCCCCATGAGATGATGCATCAGCCTTTCGTTCGAATCCAGACGTTGAAATAACTCGACATTTTTTTCAACGTTACTTGTCTTCAACTCGTTGTGAGAGTCCAATATTCCTGCGTCCTCGTGACCTTTGACCTCTACAGCTGTAGCAGCCGCCATCACAAAGAAGCCCCATACAACAAGAAATATGCTAACATCCATTTTCAATCCTATTTCAAATCTCAAAAGACATGTATACAAGTCTTGCCAACTTGCTTACTTCTCATCAAAGATAAGGGAATTCGGTCGTGTAGTTTGACGTTACAATAGTAGAATCGCGGCACATTTTTATCGCGTGCCGATGGAAAACAGCACATGATAGCGGCTAAAGAAATTTAATTAAAATATTTTTTATAATAAATAATTGGATTTCACCAGATTTCTTAAAATAGCCTAAACGTACAAACTTTTCCAAAACGAATTTACAAAAATGTGTTTCTTAATTACTGACCTATAACAGCATTATATTATCATTTCAAAGACCTTAATACAAATGTATTTACTTTTACAATAGACCGATAGTCAATTATTCACTCTTCACTAACACAGCATGTTTCTTTCCAAATATAACATGGAAACAATAAAACTCACCATGCGATCGTTTTTGAATTGCAATCCCACATTCTTATAAATTTTCTTTTCTTCATTTATGCACGAAGCAGTAAACAGGGTTAGCTCTCTTTTGCAGAATGAAGGAGGAGCGAATTAACAGACTTCCGGCAAAGGCATGTAGGCAGGATTATAATCGTACTACGTAGCTCTCCGGTTATATCCGGACAAATTTTAATGTCCGTGAATTTAGCTGCGAGTTGCCAATTCGCTTCTTATTCACAACCCATGACAGAAGTCGAATTGGCATCTGGCTGCTAGTTATCAGTTGCCAATTCGCAAGGTTTAATGAATTGGCATCTGGCTGTCATTTGCAAATTCGTTTGTTGTTCTCAGTTTTTGACAAAAATTAAATTGGCATCTGGCTGTCAGTTGCCAATTCGCGAGCTTTACCAAATTGGCATCCGGCTGCTATTTTTGGTTAATATGAACTTGCAGCTGGACTGTGAAGTTGGCTTCCAGTTGCCAGTTGCCAAATTAATCGGCAACTGGCAACTTGCAGGTAACGTCACGCACATCAGATTTTAGCACATTCCAACGAGGCAGTGTAAATTTATCCAAGCAACGGTGTTTCAACAGACGCAATTTAAAGTTACCTTTTAAAGTGACTATCATAATTTCAAGAATGGCATTATTCTCTGATGTAGACACATATAATACTGAACATTGCCATAATTATAATCAAACTATTTCTTTATAAGAGTTTTGTTCCCATTGAATATAGAGTAAATATGTTAAAATCGTTTTTGACTATCCTAGACTTAAATTGAAATTCAATCCTTTCTGTTAGGTGTATTTGAATATACATCTGTCAGTAAGAGAAATTACTTAGTATAACTCCTTTCTAACATGTTTCCAAAGCATCTTTTATGTTTAAGCCTTATTCGTGACCACATTTCTATATGTCCATTTTGCAGGGTAATATAACTTTCAAATTTCTTTCAATACTCGTCTCTTTAATCAGGTAGTCTATAATCTCTGTCTGCGACAGCCCAGTGAATGTCTTGTTTGCGTAGCAAATGCACTGGGCTATGTTCAGACTAACTGGTACAAAAATGGGCATGCCTGAAAAGACAATCAAGGTCAATTTATAATAGTAATATTTTTTTTTTTAGCAATTCTAACAAAAACAAAGAATCGTACGTGTGTAGATACAAGATGGCTTAGGTGTTTATGATACCATGTTGTAGTTGTATGGCTGTTTACGATACCATTGATTTGTTGAATGGCTGTTTACGATACCAAGACTTCACTGTATAGCTGTTTACGATACACTAATTTAGCTGTATGGATTTAGGTACATTGCTTAGTTGTATGGATGTTTACGATACCATGACTTAGCTGTATGGCTGTTTACGATACCGTGATTTAGTTGCATGGCTGTTTACGATACCATGACTCAGCTTTATAGCTGTTTATGATACCATTGCTTAGTTGCAACCATGACTTAGCTGTATGGATGTTTACGATACCATGACGTAGTTGTTTGGCTGTTTACGATACTATGACTAAGCTGTATGGCTGTTAACGATACCATGACTTAGCTGTATGGCTGTTTACAATACTATGACTTAGCTGTATGGCTGTTTACGATACCATGACGCAGCTGTTTATGATACCCCAAAAGAGCCCGGCATGTTTACAATAAAAAATATAAAATGTAGTATTCTAAGTGACAAAGTATTAGATTTACTTTTCTTATCAGCTAAGACATAATTACTGTCATACACAGGCCTAGCTCTTGCACAGCTACGATGCGAAGCATGCGAGAAATGCAAAGTCGTCTCGTCAGGTTGTTAGTCTTTTGGAAATTCTAGAAAACGCCTCTATCTAAATAATCTTCAAAATAGTTTGCAAGAGTTCGAGAAATACAATTGCCATATCAACTTGCATTGGATCATGTCACTGTTATGCACATCTTCTCATGATATGAGTTGTATGTACAAAGGAAAAAATGGTAAAATTAAAACGGAATTATGTACATTTAGAATACAAAACCATTTTAAAAAATACAAGGTCTGGCAGTATATCATATTTTGCTTTGTTTTTCAAGCGTTACCTAAATGATGTCAAATGATTATGCCGCTGCGACTGGTGCTGATAATTGTCTGCATTTATATCTGTCCTGTTTCATCACGAACTCCGCTGTTCGCTATTAGGACAATACTATTTTACTGATCAACTCTAAACAAATATCAAACAAAGAAACAAAGTTCGCCGGATATGCATTAAAATACATCGACTAGTTATGGGACGATCATTCCTCAATGATATCTTTGATTCAGAAGGGTTGGTGGGACCTTCTTTTGATGGCACGCTTAGAACCCTGTGTTATATTTGAAATACAAACGTCGAAATATGAAGGGTTAGTTTGCTTCGTTTACGACCTAGTTATTTATAGATGACAGAAAAACTAAAATTGAAAAGAATTTGGATCAAGTGCCATTGGATATTTTGTTCATTAGAGGTGCTCTCTTCATTATTTAGTTTTCGTTTTGTCTTTCATCCATTTCTTGTTGTTTTAATGTGTTATTTCTGGTGTTTATCCGAGTAATGCCTCTCTCTATGCTCCTGGTCCTTTTCCTGTTTTTGTTTCAGATGTTGGATGTTTTATCCCATAAATTTAGGTAGAATGAAATGAATACTTTTTAAGTTTGTGGCTGTACCTGATATGTACGATGTATATCATTTCACATCAAGACACAAGAGAACAGAATACAGATAAAAAAGTAGTAGATGTACAGTAAAGCTTCCAATTTATTATACACTCAACAACTTTAAAAACGCACCACTATTTGAATTTCAATATTTCGGTTAAAACCCGTCAAATGTAAAATGAAACGATAAATATCATCTTTGTACAAGGTTACCTAACTATTCCAACAGTTTGCACTCACGTTTTGTCAGCATATTTTCTGCAACAGAATAAAATCGCTTGCTTGGATTGGCCTTCGCTCTCCCCAGACATGGCTCCAATTGAACATGTCTGGGATGAGCTTGGTCGTCGCGTGAGAGCTCGTACTCCACCACCTGCCACAGTGCCCCAATTTCGCCGTGCCGTCTTAGAATGGCAAAATATTTCACAGCATCGCTTTGCTGAAGTTGTGTTGTCCAAGAGGCGTCGGTGCACAGCATGTCTTGCAGCTAATGGGTCAAACACACGATATTGGCTTTTGTGAACTCACTGTTTTCACCTTGTGATTTTGTAAGTGTCGTATAATACGTATATTGTTATCTATTAAAATGAAATTCCTACAGATGATGTCTTTGAAATTGAGTATTATTTGTTCCCAATTTCATGAAAATATTTTATCATATTCAGTGTTAAAATAATCAAAATATGACTGGTGCGTTTTTAAAGTTGTTGAGTGTATGTAAAATAATGTGAAAAAGCAAAATAAAACGTGTATACATGAATATTAGTCTCAATAATTCGACTCCAAACGCAGACCCATTTTACATACGAACATTTTATAAATATCTGCGCTTTTACTGATAACGCCTAGCAAAAATTATAACGATATTCATCCGTTGAGTACAATTATTTGGACTAACATGAATATATGCAAAATAAATGTAAGGATTCAACAAACAATTACCAATCGAAAATGAGACGTACTTTTCGGCTGACTTTCAATGTACATTGTATAAAAAAGCCACGAGTGTACCTTTCAACTAACATTTCGGGCTACTTTATCACATTTAGTATTATAACAAGAACGGAAAAAATGTAACTCCTGAATTCCTAATTGATCACATTTTATCCGGAAATGGAACTCATGTGCTGTCTCCATATTTCATAAACTTGGCAAAACGTTTCGTTAATTTCATGCAGTTTCTACCTAAGTTCCGTTCCCAAACTCGGTCATCTCTGGAATCATTCGATATCACTCGGATATCCGAAGAGAATCGCTTATGATGTCAACGTGTTCCGGTACTTGGTGCACAAAAGCTGAATGTACTTTTTCTGCTTAACTGTTTGTCCACTACATCAGCGAAACTCTGGAACCATTCTAGAACGTCTCTATGTAACGTTTACATAATTGAAGCACTCTTCTAACTCAAATCACTTTGCCACCCGTGTATGAAACAGTTCCTCGCTAAAAGTAAATCTAACCACTACTGAATTTGCCACCTTTCTCAAAATAAGAGTCTGTACGACGGTCTTGTTTAAAACTGTACTAGATCCGAAGATGTGCAAAATAATTTTTTTTTAAAACATCTGTCAATTTTTTTAACTTTATACACTGTTGAATCAGCTGGTTGAAACGATTCTACAATTCGGTTAATTTACTTGGCAGCTTCCATGTAGTATATAAATCGATGGAAAATGATTTGTACGATAATCCTTTCAAGTACTCTAAATATAAATTTGCAATTTAGTTCGTTTTAAAAATATCATTTAGGTGTTTTGTGAGATTTCCGCGAAAGAATTCTTGTCATCTAATGTATCCATCATCCTTCAAACCTGGAAAATGAAAAAAACGTGATTTAGATGAGGCTACTGCAAAATACTTATTCAAATTGCAGAACTTTCAAAATGCACTATTGTCACTTTTTGTTTGTGCAGACATTTAAATGGAAAAAACATTAACCATATACATCAAAATACAAAACATTTCGCTACACCAAACTTAGTATTTATCTGATGTTACTTTTAGCCTTAAATCCAAATATCTCAAAATCGAAAAATAAATAAAAATTCAGTCACATTTTTAAGTAATACAGAGCTTCTTTTATTGTAGAACATGAATTTATAGAAAAGATATATTTTAAACGTAATAGTAAGCTGCATACAAACTGCATGTATGTTGAGGCGTGAAGACTCTTCGATACCCTAATTGTGGCGTGTGTGTTGGGACTGTGTCTCTTTACTCTTGCAACAGTTGTATATTTCTCTCGGATATTTCTCTATTTCATCGTTAATGTGTCTAGGGACTCGCCGTAATGGTTCATTCACATCAATACCTGTGAGGAAAATATATAATGTTCAAGGTGGAAGAGCATATTGAATCTGATAAAATAACTTTATCAACTATCACCTAGAAGGAATAGAGTTTGATTGCCACTAGTAATTACAATTATAAAATTCATTGAACTACACTCTTGGCTCGTGTGTGCAAATTTTCTGAACGATATAGGAACCTTAAAATCGCAAGAGCACAATAACAAGTAGCTCATATTTTATCAAGAAAGACATCTTACCGGCGGAAATGAGCTTTATTGTACTAAAAACATTCCTAACTTTTTAAATCGATAAGTACATGTTAGAAATATAGCGCAGTGACGAATGTCCCCGAGGTTGTGATGCTTGAATATTGTTCTTGTGCATTGCACTACAAGTCTTTGCCAAAATTACCGGTACCCATAGTCAAAGTATGTTATAAAATCATCGCATATTGAAGCAAGGTGATCTGACAGAAATAAAGGTAGATAATTCACAAATAAGGAAGTGGAAGGTTAGGGTTCTTGGACACTGCACATCCCTTTAACGTCCTCAGCACCTTAAGAATAATGTTCTGGACAAGAAAATGTAGGAATGGGTGTAATTAAAACATTGACAAGGTAGAGTTTTGGTTCTTTTACACCGTACTTCCTCTCATTTTGCACTATCACTGTAGGAAGTTTAAAGTAATTCCTTTTAATACTTTTGGAGTTACGTTCCAGACAAGAAAATTCAATAAAGGAAGAATTTAAGGCAATACGAGAAAATGTTACAAAGGAGGATAATTTAAAAAAAATATTCCAGGCAGTTTTGGTTCTTGTACAATGCACTTCCCTTTAATGTCCTCTCTCACTGTATGTAATTTGAACACATTTCTTCGGTACCTTTAAAATTAAGCTCCGGACAAGAAACAAATGTTCGCCCCCTGAGGGGTAAAAGGTGCTATCTAACAATTTTGCATATATGAGTAGCATTTTATCATATCATTGTTCTTTTAAAATATCAAACTTGTACTGTTATTATATTTGTTTATTTTCAAAATAATGATTGAAGTAGATAGAGTTTATCTACATAAACAAAAATAAAGTTAGTGGTACATGTATATGGTGATATGATCTGCATATCGGTTTGGGGTATAGGGGTCATCTGTCAGATGTTCCCTTTTACCACGTCACAATTTCTTATGATGTGAACAAATACAGCGAAATAAAGAGCTATTTGGTATATAGCTCCTTTTACGTTCAAGCGATATTGATAACTCTGCATTGTTTCTATCACATGCTAATTGGATGAGGACAGATAAAGAGTAAGATTTCAGGCAATTGTATGCCAAAGATGAAATACAGTTACAAAACTGGAAAATGTTTGCATGATATAGTTAATGGTTAATACAGCAGAGGTAAGTCACATTTTTTTTATTTAAATGATGAATGATAATTATTTCATACTGAAATATGATAACAAGTAATAATGCGCAACAGTTTTAACTTGTATAGATAATGCATTAATATATAAATTACTCAATATATCAATTGACCATTTTATTATTTGATGTCTTACGTATTGTTTGCAGGATACTGGTCAAAGAATGGATTGGAGTGATGAGGAACTATATGCCAGCGTTGTAAATTACACTAGGATCGAAGGTATTGCTTAGTTTTTTAATAAAACCGTGTGTTCTTGTTTGTAATCCTTAAATTTAAAATTGAAATAAGATACAAGTTAAAAAAATAAACCTATTTTATTCTATAAAGAGAACGATGATATTTCAATCTTAGAAAATATAAAGGCAATGAAATAATGGAGTTTTTTCTGAATCCTTTTTTATTCACAGAAGCAAAAGATGACTAAATAGGATATGAAAAGAAATCAACAGATTGTGATATGAGAAGCGCATCGGATGATAATATACCTCATGCAGAATTACATACAAAATAGCACAACAAAATCGAAGACCGATTAAGAGGAAAATACTTGCAGAAGAAAGTGAAAATTCTGACGATAGCTTTCAGGATGAGTCCTACAACCCAGATAAAGACATGGCTGATTCAAGTGACTCAGAGGTGGAGGAAATGATGAAAGTCACAAGAGAAAACGGGGCTATTAAATTGTTCCAAAGAAGGAAGAGCCCGACACTTGTACTACATCAAATCAGAGAACATGTCAAAGGAAGTCTAAGGGAAGTTTAATGGAAGTTTGTTGCTTGAAGAACTGAAGAAAACCATTAAACACTGAAAGAAAAGAGACCGAGAAAACAAACCTTAAACGTCAAGAACGCTTTGCGTTTGAGTATAACACTACAAACAATTAAGGCCCATACCAGAAAAATATACGAGGATAGATTAGATCATTGCTTTTATCGAATGAGATTAAAATGTCAAGAGAAGGCGTACGTGTCCAAAACTGAAAAGAATATAGATGGGAAATGTGTCCAAGAACAAATTTGTGAAAGATGCAGATTTAAATGTAAAACAAAATTTACTGAGATTGAACGAAGGAAATATTTGAAATATACTACAAGCTGCCATACTATGAAAGACATGGATTTTTTGTGTTTGACATGATAACATAAGAAACACCAACACGAAAATCATCTGGAAGGGAATAATTCCAGAAGATTTACCCGGATACTTCATGAATTTACCAGTCAGCAAAATGAGTAAAGACAGCATTCCAGATAACTCCGAGTAAAAAGTACAAGCATTGTGTATAAACAGATGTAGAATAGTAAAACACTGTAATTGCACACGTTTTGTAAAATACAAGGCTTTATTGTTTCAAATAGCACCTTTTCTCCAATTCGTTGGTATATTTAGTATATTTTCCCATAGAATAGACAGGACTATATGTCAGATAACTCCTTATTCTCAAAAGAAATATTGAAAAACTGTTTACGGCAAAAGGAGCTATTTATATTATTGATCAGTACTATTAAACTATAGATATTTGTTAAGTAAAATGTGTGTGATATGTAAGGCTTAAATATACAGCTGATATATGCAACAGTATTTGTCTGTAACTTACTGCCCTGATTTCCCAAACCTTTTAAATCAATTGTCTCAAAAGTATGTAAAATGCAGATAGCACCTTTTTAGGGGGCGAAATGTTACAAAGGGGGATAACTAAACAAGAGTTGTCTGTAAGACAGCATGCTCTACTATTTTCAGTGCTTACCAATAAACAAAACTTTATTAGTAAATAGCACCTGTATGAAACAAAACGGATATAATTCACATATGATCAGGGCTGAGTCAGGGTGTTTCTGAACTGGAATCTGAAAATCAGGGCGATTTTGACATGGACCCTGACTTTTAGAAAAATACACATGGAAAATTCAGACAATCTCATCCTGACTACATCTACCTAAAATAAATATAATCGACTATTTCAGTATACAAAAAGGTGTTTGTTAAAGATGCTTATGATTTTATCATTAATATGCTTTCTTTTCAAGTATTCCGAAAGAGTTCTATATTCATATTTGAAAACTTGACACATGTTAATTGCCGATTTCCAATTATTACTTAAGAAGTATGCTTTGTTAATGGAAAAAACCAATATAGGTTAGTATCAGATTAATGTATAGGTATTCTTTGTGTGATTTATAACCGATGATAATTGTTTTGAGACTTCTAAGGTCTTTATTTATACCGTATTTTGAGAATATATTATTTACTTCACACCAAGTTTGATCTAGAGCGGGACATTCAGTATACATGTGTTCGTATGAATCTTTTGTATTACAAATATTACAGTTTGGTGAGTCAGATATTTTCCAGACATGTCTTACCGCGTTTGTGGTAAATATTTTGTGAATTAGTCTGTATTTATTTTGCTTAACCCTATTATCAGGTATTATGAAAGCGTTCAAATCAATTTTATGGTTAAAGACATTATCCCAGTATCTATGTACATAAGGTTTAATGAACTTCTTTGATACCGCGTGTTGATACGTTGTTTTACTGCATGTGGCATCAATGACGATATTATTTATTGTAAGTGATAGTTCTGTCTTAACCCTTGTTTTCACTGATATTTCAGATCTCACGGTGGTCTTCCAGATATTAGGAATTGAGCGCATCATTTTGCTAATTTCGGATATCCAGTTTTTAGTGTCCCTTAATTTTATCAATAGTTACATTCCCCTTTTCGACTAATATATCGTCCACCCCGACTGTTTAATGACTGTGTGAAATACCACACCTTTTAAAGACCATACTGTAGACAATGAACCACTCTCCCTAATTGGCCGATTCAAATATTGTGATGATAAAAATTGGAGCCTAATTTCTTCATTTGCAATAATATTTTTATTGGACGTCAGCAAGAAAAGGATGCTTGAGTTTTCTGTTCTGGTAAAATGTTGAGTTCTGGATTAATATACAAAAATGTAATACACTTAATTGAAAACAGGTACGAGTAGTTTTTTCTTTTGAATCCAGAAAAAAACTCAGGTGTATAATACAGTCCCTTCTGTGTGTTTACACAGTGTCATGTACAGAATGAGTGTACAAGCTTGGATGACTGTATATCAAACTTTTCAGTGCTTGCATATTTATGAAAGAACAAGAAAATAAACAAAGGCACAAAAGTAGGGACACAGATACTGTATCCCAGAGACATTTGTTTCCACGCACATAAGAAACAATGGGTCCTTTTTTCAATAAAAATATATATTAAAAATTATTTTTCAAGAGTTTAATTTGTTTTCAAATTACTATGATGCAATAATGCTCCAGATTATGTATTTACCATTTCAAGAAAAACAGCCATGTTTGTTTACGTACCCCGTTTATAACGTCATAGATTTTCACGCACTTTGAATCGGTCATGTTTATTATGCACTGTTTTGATGATTGTACACAGGAATATTAAATTAAACGTAAACATTGGGGCACCGATTTGTTAAAAAGATTGTTTTTGTCAAATAAACTGTAAATATACTTAAAAACTAAGTCAACCGTACAGTTTAGACTAATTAAATATACTTTTTTACCAGTTCAGCTGAAATACTTAAAATGGTAACAGGGAATTAAATATTAAAATTGTCATAAAACGACAGTTTTAACACAAAAGAGAATAGTTCAGTTCAGAATTACGCTGAACTTAATTCTTCCTTACAATGGGGACATAAAAATTATCTTCCTTAGTAACCGCCCTAGTCTCTGTGAAGTAATTCAGTTGAGAATAACGTGTACATATTGCTTAACAGTGACTTATTATGTAAACCCGCCATTTTAGGTAACGTTATTGTCATGTGACTTCATTTTGACAGAACGCGAGAGCGACATTTTTTAAAACTAGTTTTTCTGTTCGCTTTCAATAGTAATCAAACTATGCTCTAGTTTTCTATAGCACAGTAGCTAGCTTGTCGTTTTGTAAAAGTATAGCACAATGTCTCTAGATTTTCATCAATTACAATCAAGCCTGATCCTTATTCTCTATTCATTTCAATGCAAATACTGTTTGTAGGTAGGACAAACTGATAGCAGTTAAAGGTTCATATAACAAAAACAAAATACATGTAGAGCTACTCCTGAAGTCCGCCTCCCTTCATGTTCAGTGTCTGCTCCATATCTGTTTAACCCCTTAAATGATTTTCATGACACTTGATATAAATGTTCATCTTACCTAAACCCTCCACCTCAAGGTCAAGGTCACACTTCAGGGTCAAAGGTCATGAGACTATATTTCTTAAACCTCTTGAAGGATTTTGTTGAAAGTTGTGTCTAACTGTACCCCTCCATGACCCTTTGTAAGATTTACATTAAACTTAGGTCAAATGTTCAGAGTATTAATGTGACACGTAACACAAATGTTCCAACTGAGCCAGCTTAAGATCAAGGTCACAATTTAGGGCCAAATGTCATGAGACTATATTCAGTGATAGCTTGTTGTAGGAATTTAAAGCCCGTTCCAACATATTTTGGTCATTTCAACAGTTTACCGAACCCTCTTTCCTGGGAAGAACCAGTACGTACTAGACTCCTATTCTCCAGAAGAAACTGCCAACTTCCTCACATAAAGAGACATGGTTGGTAGCAGAGCTCGAAACCATGCTCATCACTCTTTGAGAGATTTCAAGTCATCAACTCTAACCACTTGACCACGGAGTCGGACTTCAGGGATAGCTCTATTTTGTTCGTGTTATATGAACCCATAACTGTTTGTCCTACCTACAAACAGTATTTGCATTGAAATGAATAGATTCTGTATACATTAATTATGTAAGAAAAACACAACATCCTCTTAAGAGACTCATTTCTGTAAAAATCCATTTTCTAAATTTTCCGTTGTTAGAGAATATGACGTTGATTATTTGTGCCAAACAAAATTAAATTCTACAAGCGTTTTCAGAAAAAAGAAGCATTTTGAAAAGTTCACCACCCCATTGGGACCTCATCTCTGAGGGATAATTATTTTTTCTGCATCTTACAGTCATACAGAACTCAATTGTTGTAGGCTAAATTAAGTCAGCACTATTGGTTTCAGAAAGCAAAAATTCTTAAGTTTCTAAATAAAATATTTAAGCGCTACACCCCCTTGACGGGGCTCATTTCTGAAAAAAAAAATTCTAAATTTTCAGTTCTTAGAAACTACGAAGTTGATTACTTTTGCAAAATATAATCAAATTCTGAAAAGCAGTTTCAGAAAAAATGCTTTTTAAAATATTTGGTCTCATCTCCCGGAGGCGGGGTTACGGCAGGGGGTGGATATTAAAAAGTGTGATCATTAAATTATTCGAGCCAATAACATTTATATTTTGATAACTAGAGAAATAGATTTTAATGTTTTTATATTGAGTATAAAAAAATAACAATTAAAGGGCAAAAACTCTAGAGATACTCAGCCAATCTCTATGAAAGTTGAGCGTGCGCTGCTGCATTATGCTATTTATACTTATTTTAAGTTTCATGAAATTATATCGATTAGTTCCTTGGATTTGGCTCCGAACATTCGGACAGATGGACGGACGGACAACGCCAAATATTCCTCCACCTTTGGTGGGGTATAACAAGGGCCATAATTTGTAAAACATTCGGTCAGGATTAATCTAACCCGATTGTTTGATAACCCTTAAGACTATATTGAAGTTTTAAATTAATCCCATTAGTGGTTACTGAGATATGTGCATGATAGTACCTTGCATGCAAAACTTTAACCAAATTTTCTTAGTCAATCAAGGGGCATAATTTGAATTAAATTCATACCAGAGTTATCTAACTTGAGATTCTGACACCTCTGAAGACTTTAATGAAGTTTCAAATCAATATCAAGAGTGGTTACTGATATGGTTGCATGATAGTACATTGTATGCAAGACTTTAACCAAAGCTTCAATGCCCTGCTTATTCTTCGAACAGTCGAGTTAAAAATTAGGCAAGGCATAGTTATGCTTCTTGCACACTGCACTTCCTCTCATTATGCTCTATCACTGTATGAAGTTTCAAGTAATTCCCTTTAATACTTTTGGAGTTATTCTCCGGACAAGGAAGTGGGGACGGACAGACAAGTCGATTTCTATATGCATAATAAGAAAGGCTTTCTGGCAACCCTTTTTCCTGAAGAAATGACTTCATTGTTTTAAGGTGAATAGAACATGGTTCAATCATTAAATTATTAAATTGATTCTTATCAGTAAATTTATTTTTCTTTATCAGAAAATTGAAAAGTGATCCAGGGACTTTAACGAAGAGTCAAGGATGATAAAGTAACTGAATAGATAGCTAAAAGAAAAATTACCCCATTTCTTCTGAAACGACATCCTCTCAGCATCAAGTAATTCTGACACCTGCGACGCCTGCTTAGTAGAATCCGGGCCGAATATCCTTCGGCTATAGGGCCTATGACGCCCATACCATGACGGCACACCTTCATCTTTAATCTTCATCTTCACATACTCCGACATTCCTGTATATGGGTTCGTCTCCGGATGATTTCCATACACTGCCAACTGACTAGGTGACCTGTATTCTAGAGGAGCATAGGAAGCATCCATAGAACCACAACTAGACACAGACTCAATGGAGCTATCAGTATCCTCTGGTAGATAATGATGTGCACGTCTATTGGGCTTATACCATGACGGAAAACCTTCATCTGGAATAGGAATCCAGTTCGAAGACTCAGACATTCCTGTATATGGATTCGTCTCCGGATGATTTCCATACACTGCCATCTGACTAGGTGACCTGTATCCTAGGGTATCATAGGAAGCATCCATAAAACCAGAAGTAAACCCAAAATCAGCGGAGCTTGCCCTTTTCCCTTGTGGATAATGATGTGCACGTCTATTGAGCCTATACAATGGTGGCAAACCTTCATTTGTAATAGGAATCCAGTTCGAAGACTCAGACATTCCTGTATATGGATTCGTCTCCGGATGATTTCCATACACTGCCATCT
>JAUMHA010193714.1:0-16199 GCA_032359765.1 Saxidomus gigantea
TCGACGAGACCTACACAACGGTACCTGACATGACGGACTTTGATGAAAAAATGACGGACTTACCTTCATGCTGAGCGTACGGCTTTTCACACTCAGTGTCGCATATCTGCTTGTTTGTCTCGACTTAAAAAACGACCGACTCACCTTCACTCAATCATTCGGACTTATTGTACGTGTATATATGACACATGGGTTGGTGCCGCCATACCCTCTGAAAACCTCACTCGGATAAAAAAAAAAACACGTCAGATCCGGGTATTTACACTCGCCGATTACATTTATGTTAATCCGGTAACTAAATATGAGTAAAAAGCTCTAGTTCGCGCTTCTAGTAAAGTCTTTAAACATTCATCTTTCACAAGAACTATCTCAGAGAGGAATGGGTTAGACGAATCATTAACTAACTTATGTCAGACATGGGTTAGAGGTACGAATTGGTAAAATGACGAAATACTTAAGATGGTGACCCCTAATTTTTACAGTGTCAACTAATAGCACAATAGTTTTTACAAAACATATTGAATTTTAACGTTTTTTCACCGAGCCGATTTCTTACAAATTTAATTTTACGCTAAAACTCTAACAAAACTCGAAGTCATTTACAGTCAAACCTGTGAACAAAGACCACTGTTGGGAAGTTACAAAAGTGGTCTTTTTTGCAGGTGGTCTTTATTCACAGGTGTGTCTACTATATATTAATAGTGCACGGTGATGTCACTGCTGGTCTTTATTTGCAGGGTGGTCTCTATTCGGAGGTGGTCTTTAACGCAGATTTGACTGTATTTCCATTTTGACGTCACAAATCCGTGCATAGCGGTTACAACGTCAAACCTTTTACGTCGAATTTAATATCAGTTTGTAGCTCTAATTGAAAGATATAAGATAAAATCAGTAGGTTGAAAATATATAACAAAGGCAAAACGCTACAGCTTAAAAACCTGCCGACAGTGTAGGAAAGCGCGCTAGTGAAAAAGTGTCGCCAGTAGCTTAGTACTACTGAAGAAAAAGTTAACAAGATATTACAAAAATAAATTCCCTGTGCAATCGGAAATATGCTGAAATATACATGGTGCAAATGTGGGAAGAAAATTCGAGCATTTAATTTGAGGCGCATTTCACCTTAAGAACAGCTTATCAAGTAACATCGTTTTTAATTGTGCTGCGCACGCCACCTTCCGTTGTTGGTGACCCAGTTTTTAGACATAAAACGTATTAAATACAGATAACTTAAAATGGAACTCCTTGCAGTCTAGCAGACAATGCAGCAGGTTTAAACTTAGTTCAATAAATGCCTTATAATCATGTTGATGTACATGAAGCAATAAAAGCATCACCATCATTTCGCCTTCCAGACACGAACTACCATCATTACAATTTCTAATTATTTCTCAGGACTGTTGTCCAGCAGACCATGTTGCCACCGGGTGTAGAGCACTGAATTTATTTCTCAATTTATATACGTGCTGTCTGCAACAATGTAAGTCTTTTTTTACCCTACTATCTCTCTCATGCGCGACAGTATAAACATGTAGATATGTAGATATTGCAGCTTACAGACTGAATGTTTTTCTTGCACTTTTTTTATCGCACTGTCAGGTTTTAATTGCAAAGCAACTGCAACTGATAATGTTCAGTATTGATTGCATATATTTTAAAGAGAAGCACCCTATTAAGTGTATAAAACTAAAACAAGATTTCATATAGTAGCCTCATTCAGGAACAATTAATTTACCGTTTTAGCTTTTAATGGGTGGGAGTACCTAGAACTCGTATTTAACTTTTTGGTGAGAACTGATCTCTTGGTTCCAAGTTACACCAGACTTTTTGTATGTTCAGTCATTCTAGGTAAAACTATGGAATGGTCACAAAGCTCCTTAGGAGCTAACAATCAATAGTATCTCTAAGCCCAGCCGTATTTGCAGGGGAGCTGTTGCATATGAAGTATTAACAAGACATGCCCCTGTCCCACCCTTCCATCTTGTGAGGCTATCACAGTCACCTTTGACCTAAAATAAAATACGGGTCATCTTCCAGATCCAACCATTCCTTGTTCATTGGAAACCGTCTGGTCTACCAAAATCAATGGATAGACATTCTTCTTTGTAAGGGCCTAATAACCCTTATATTATCGAATGTATTTCTTTACTTACTGAAAGATCCTACGGATTTTGATTCACAATTTCACATCATGTAATCTTTAAGTGTACAGAATCCACAAGATTGGGCAGTCAACTTCAATGTTGTACATTATGGGTCCCATTTAACATCAAGTTTGATCCGTAAAGTTGCTGATACCAACTGAACACTTTTCTTCTTTTAAATGCTTTTATTACTAAAGTACATTAATGTATTCAAAAACAAAATACATGTACACGTAAGTTCATTAACAAACATATCGGAAATCTCCAATGCGATAATGGTCAAAAATTACAACAGCTATTAATAGTAATGTCTGATGTACTTTTAAATCACAAACTAGATAGCAATTCTTCTTTAAGCAATACATTAGTCATACTCAATGAGCATCTTTCATATGAACACTGTTAGTTACACAGTATTTAATATTGCTATACCACCAGGGCCACTAGAAAATGCCACTCACCAAGCTCTGGTCCTTGATGGTTTGGATAATTTGTTTTTTATTTTTTCTTATATAAGTCTATTTAAAACAAATGACTCCCAGAGAGGAAAAAATTTGACCCTAAGGATAGGAATTGATTGAAACAAACTTAGTAGAGAACCACAGTGCTACACACCAAGAATCTTAGCTCTGGACCTTGTCAATTTAAAAGTGTCCTGGTTAACTAGTGTGAGGCAATTAAACACATACATGAAACCAGTGATAGATAAACATGTACTTCTAATAAGTTTCATTAATTTCCATGAAACGGTTACTTAGTTACAGCTCCATGACAAAACAATATTGCTCGGCCTTTGGCAGGGGATAACTTCTGAGAACAAGAGTTTACAACATTGTGCATATAAACACTGTACAACCCTGTCGGGCCTCATTTTAAAGAATTCTTAAGTTACTAAAAAGAGCTACACTCCCTTAAAAGCCTCATTTCTTAAATAATCCATTTTCTAAATTTATCTTTGTTAGAGACTACAAAGTTGATGACTTGTGCCAAACACAATCAAATTCTGACAAACATTTCTAAAATTGCACCAACCCATTGGGGCCTCATCTCTGAATGGATATTTTTTTTCAGGAATCTATGCTTCATGAGTAATCATTTGATAATTTTAGCCAAGTACAATTAAAGTTTGACAACTGATTTCAGAGAAACAGAATTTTAAAGCTTTTACTTTGTAAACAATATTATTAGAAAATACAGCTGAATATTAATCTAGTCTGAATAAATATAATCCAGTGTCACTGGCGATTTCATTGGTTATCAACTGATTTCAGAGAAACAGAATTTTAAAGCTTTTACTTTGTAAACAATATTATTAGAAAATACAGCTGAATATTAATCTAGTCTGAATAAATATAATCCAGTGTCACTGGCGATTTCATTGGTTATCAAACTTGTTCAAGACAATATGTCCACAAACATTTTGACCAAGTTTGGTGAAAGTCGCCTGAAAACTGTTCGACTTCAAGTACGAAAAAAGTCCAACTTTGTCAAATTTGGATAATTCAAGGGCCATAATCCAGACAGGCATATGGCAATTTCGCTGGTCATCAAATTTGGCTGACATATCATGCGCAAAAAGATTTTGGTGAAGATGATGAAAACGGTTCAACTTAGAGACCGGTCTCATGACAGGTCTTTTCTAAAAAAAGAACCCTCTAGTGCATACACAACATTTTTCTATGATTTGACCTTGTGACCTAGATTTTAACTCGAGATGACCCATATTTGAGCTTGACCTACATTTCATCAAGACAGTAACTGTTATTTTGACAACATTTCATGAAGATCCAGAGAAAAAAGTAGGCAATATTGCACACACAAGGTTAAGTGTGAACAGACAAATGACAGACATCAAGCAATCACAATAGCTCACCTTGTGCTCAGCTGAGCTAAAAACATGCCCAGAACTATCTACAAAGAGATGTCTTCTCTTCACTAATTCTCTACACACATATTTCATTGTTCCATTGTACTAAGATTCATATTATGAATCACGAGTCCCATATATATACATATTGTACTGTACCACCGCTAGTGGAAGATACACAGCTACAATCAAAGTGAAGTCAACAACAAGTTTGACAATTTGAGTACTGAATAAAGTCAAGTATTTGGAAACCCCAATAAAAGTTAGCAGGACATACATGTGTACAGTAGAGAGTCACTTTCTGTGTCTCTTGGAAATTCCACATTTTTTTCTTTTTCTTTGAGCAACGTAAACCTTAACACTTGAAGTCCGGCCAGACATTGCCTCTACTATGTACATTGTATCTGTCAAAGTATATTTGTTCCAAGATCTTAAATGAAAGCCTTGGCATACAAAAATGTATCCAACCTCATGCTATTTTTGTTATGTTCATATAATAATCCAATTATTAGAGAAAAAAAATTGAGTAAAATAGGGCTTTATGTTACATGTAGTTTTGATATAAAGCATCACAATGTCACACATTTTAACAGTTCTGTTGTTTAAACAAAACTTGAACTGATACACTAGGTTTTTTACATTTGGATTTGCTAGGTTCTACGCAATCAGTGCAACACGTTTTCCACTTACGCATCAATTCCTATTTCAATATCTACAACATCAGCTTCTGCCGTATCAAGGTCTGCCATACCAGAGACAGTTTCCTTCCCTTGACTTGCATTGTTCTCCGACTCCATCATTTCAACATCAGCTTTCTTTGGTGCATTTGACTTTTCTAGAATCACTTTTTTAGCTGCTGCTAATTCATCTTCAAAATTAAATGGCTTTGACCAGTTTGATTTTTGTCTATTATCATATTCCTCATCACTGTCACTCTCTCCACTTGATTCATGTTTCCTACTGTCTTCATGATTGCAGTCTCCACTGTTACTTCTACTTCTAATTTCACCATCTTCCATAACTTCCTCGGCGTCTTCATTCTTTTGTGGTGTTGATTTTAAACTAGAATTAGAATTTGACCTTGACCTAGATTTATTTTGTCCCTGTTCACCATTCTGTTTATCAGCTCGATGCTTTTTTTTCCTATGCCGTTTAGTTCTGAAAAATATCAATATCCCCGAATCTTTAAATTGACAAAATAAACTTAAGGAACAAGCGGGCTAAGTCAGTGGGCTAAGTCACTCATCTGAGCAAACTTGAATTCAAGTGATCAACACTGTGATTTATGCTGCAAAAAGCTGGGTAATACTGAAGAAATGTAACTGTACAGTACTGTAGTAATGCATTGTAATATGTATTACTAGTATAGTCACTGTCATGTATATGACTTTAGTACTCTTTTATACAACTGTAATATCTTTATACCATTATAGTGTTCTAAATGATATTGTAGTACCCTATAGCACTGTAGTTCTGTGTACCAGTTATACTACAGTGAGCAAACAGTACAATGTATATATGATGTATTTCTTTTCTATTTGTCTAACATTATCCTATAATTATAAGCAATGTATTTATGTTCCAATTGCAGATATGTTGCTTTTTTTCTATTTATAAGTATTTAAGTATATAAGTATTTACTATTTACATCAATACTATTACTATAAAGTAAAATAATACAGTATATATATTTTTCTCCATTTTTCAATAAGCAAGACATGTATATTACTTTTTGCGTTTTTCTTTCTTGTGCCTTTCCTGTTCCTCCACATCCTCCACAAACACAAGTTTTCTAACATCTTTATTCCATTCTGGTTGTTGTTTGAGTAGTGTTAAATACACACCTCCTGGAGTACGCCGTCGGCTCCCATCCTAAAAGAATTATTTGTTTCATTAATTTAATTACCTGTTAACATGGTTAACTAAATCTGTGCATTTTCAGGACAGAAACAAGCGTTTTCTCAGGAAAACGACACTTATAAAATTTATTGATGTAAAAAAAATTGCAGAATCAAGGATTTATCTTGTGTCGTAGCATGATATACAACTCTACCTTCATTCTAGGCTACACTAAAATTGTCTCATTATGTTTCAACTAGTTTGTTTTACCTAGATTGCAAGAGAAGTTGTCTATCAACCTTTCCCTAACTATATCCAGACTGATAATGACCTACATTGTACACAAAGGCAGAATCAACTGCATTCTCCTAGGATTAGGGGTTAATAAGCCAAATGTCCAGTTTTTAGCACGGTATAGTCTATAATGTTACACTGTATTTCTATTCTTTACATACATGTTGTTACATAATTAATGATTAACATACAATTTCTTATACATGTAGCTTTGTTTACTGTCAAATCATAATGTAGAATGAAAACTATTAAACTATTTACTGAGGTTTTACTTTGATAATTAAAACAATATTTACATACCAGTGTATACATGCCCCCAGACTCCTCCATATCTTTGGTAGCCTGAACCAGTCTGATGGCAAAATCTTTTCCTACATGGGTAACTATTCTCTCTGAAGTAACAGAAACAAGGGAGACTGTGAGATATAAACACAGTGTCTGGCTAGTCACTCTGGCAATAGCAAGTCTTTAAACAGATTATATGCCACATTGTTTAAATACCTGTGCATATCTTAACTCTGAAACAGGTTACATTTGTTTATCAGACAATAAGCCATTCAAACTATAAGGTCTTAATTACTTATACCTCTATCATGCTCACAGAAATAGACAGTCAAATTTAGATAGAAGAGTGAAAGTCGATAACATACCAAGTAACTGCTTGCTATTTAGAAAACATTCTTGAAACTCGTAAAGTCAGGTAACAATCTGACACATGATCTACCATAGCATACATGTAGCATTTTTAAGAAGATGATCTAATCAGATTGCTTAACCAAGTTCAGACTTCTGTCACTCCTTCCCCCAAACCTGAACTGCCCTTCCTCCAAACCTTAACTGCCCCTCCACCAGAACCTGCCTTGTGTGTCAGACTGTGAGTTCAGGCAATAAAATATGTCAGTGACTTTAATCAAACCAACACAGACGTCTTTCAAAGATTAGTTAGTACACAGGTAGAGATAACATTATAGAGGATTTTTTGTCAATAATACTGAATTCAGCAGTTCATAGAGGAAGTAGAAGAAAAATGCAATAGTATTGTGTAAATACATTTGATCTAATGGCTAATGCTCTATTGATTCATCTTGTTTTGCATTTGTGATCAACGCAAATGCATTATTTATCATCTCATACTGAAAAATCAACTGTTTCGACAAATTGCCTCAATCAGTTTTTGAGAATGCTATCTTAGTACATTTGTAACTTACCAATTATTTCTACTTTAGGTTCATGCAGAAATTCAGCTATTTTCGATATTAATTCTGAGCTTATCATATCAACATTCATATCAATTTCACCAAGTTTTGTAGTGGCCATTTTTTTCATTCCAAGCCTATCATGAATGCCGCTCCGCTGTTCTCTATCATTACTGCCGTCTGCTTTACGTTTCCGATTGCGACGGTTTGTATTGCTGCCCTGACGTCTACTGTCCCTAGATTTCTCTACTGTATCCTCATAGTCTATGATACTACGACCAGGTGCTGGACCTAACCTAGCTTTCAAACTTGGGTCAAAAATGTCATTTCGGTTAGTTAGACTTGCACTTTCTGGCTCATCCCAACTACGTCTCCGATCCTCGTATTTCTTTGTATAGTCATAACTCTCAACATTTCTCTCGTTATATGAAAGTTCCTCTGGTTTGTCAACTGCCGCACTTTTGATCAAAGTCTGGGTTAGGTCCTGTTCTGTAAGTACTGATCCCCAGATATTGTTACTTTTCTTTCTTTGAGGTGCTAAGTCTGTCTTCACTTCAGGGCGGCTTGGACTTGAACTCATTACCTCTACATTGCCTTTCTGCTTTCTGAAGAGATAATTTAACAACTATTTCTCAAACAAATAACAGAGGGCCATTGTGGCCTTATATTACTCACATGTACACCAGTAGTATGATTTGTACAAAGTTTGTAGAGGCCATAACAATGTTATATATACCAAATATCTTTGACCTGGTCACCTGATACATAGACATGCACAACTAGTGGTTTTGAAGATTTTGTGTCCACAAGATACCATCTTCAGACAAGTGTTCAGTGGATATAATCAATATAGCCTGTTAAACATATCTCATAAGAAAATTACCTGAAATATTTTTCTTGTTTTTGTCTCCAAAGTGGTGTGTCCTCCTCACCGTCAGAGCTGTCATCAGAGCTGCTGTGAGTGCCACGCATACCTGACCTGTACGACTGTCGCTCCCCACTCACCTTGTAATCTTCAGATGCAGACATGACCTGTATCTTGTGCTCTCTCTCTCAAAAGCTATAAACATGAAAAAAAAAATACTGAAGAAGATAGTGACTTCACAGCACCTGATACTCAATGATGTCACTTCACCCCCTGTAATTATCTTACTTACTGCATTGTGAAATCTATGAAAATCTCAAGGTAAATTTCTGAAGAAAACTGTGGATCTAAGATTGGGTGAAGTTTTCCATATACATTTAACAAATGTACTGTTATACAGTTAAACAGAATGTTCTACCTAGCACCTAACTATTTGATTTCCAGTGCCAAGATCATTGGTTCTCAACTTCTGCAATTCCATCTCAATGAAATTGATGAGGTGAACATTTGACTAGAATTTCATTCAAATCCATCTAGCGGACACAAATTCAAGACTTAAATGAAGTCAAATCTTAGAGCTAGCGTGACCAGATCATGGGGTTCTACACATTGTCTCGATGAGGTGGTTATTTGACTGGAGTTTCATCAAAATCCTTCATAGTTTAGAAGATGCTGAGCAGACAGACTCAAAATTTTTACCGTAAGTTGTGACCTTGAGTCTGCGTGGCCAGATCATAGGTTCTACACATTAAAATGATGAGCCTCATTTGACCACAGTTTCATCAAAATACTTCAATTGTTTAAGGATATACATGGAACGGACAAGAAATTCAGGACTTCAACCTTTGATCTTAACCAAACATGACCAGTTCATGGGTTAGAATAGAACTGCTCAAAAATATTATACATATTATGACGTAAGTTTTATCTGGAGCAATAATATTAACGGAGTGTGAAACAACGCAAAATCTCGCAAAATTCGTGGCCGTCCGAACGGGAAGCGGCCATCTTGAATGTAGAAATAGAAGCGGCAGAAAGCATAAAACAAAGCTATAATACTCGACAAATGTTGACAATGAAATACTAGACATGGTGATGGCATTTTATTATAATTTCCTTCTATTTACTGTAAAATATTTTTACCACCGTTTGTTCAGTCAGGGGTGTAACTTGTATAAGTTATTTTGAAAATAACTTCTGTAAGTGATATTTGGAACATTTTGTTAATAAAATTACTTCCCTTTGCTGAGAGAATTAACTCCCTTGAAAGTTGAGGTGACCAAAATAATGGAAATATCTTAAAATAACGTATACAGGTAACTAATCAACATTTCAGTTTTTCTTGAATTTCTTCATTACTAACAGATTACCTCTGCAAATACCTTTAGATAAGAGGAAGAAATGTAGGTTCTTTCTTTATGGCTTTCAAAATTGTCTAACAGATGACCTGAAAAATGTCCTACTTCAAAGCCCTTGTGTAAGAAGGTTTTGTCAATGCGTAACATATTTTATTTCATGATCTTGAAGTTATTCAATGATCATAGAAATAAAAAAAAATTGTGTAACTCCCCAGAAAATTTGTATTCTTGTGAAAAAATGATGTTAAATCTTTGCACTGTTTAGACGAAAATAACTTGAATAAGTGATCATGGCTGAAAAATAACTTAAAGAAGTGATTGAGTGATGAACAAAAGATAAATATAACTTGTAGAAGTTATCTAAAATAACACTAAAATAACATAAACAAGTTACACCCCTGACTGTTGTTAGTGATTAAATCTGTATTTTCAAGAACGTTCACTCAAAAAATGGCGACACACTTGAAAAAGGATTTGAAATGACCAGTCGCATTTCACAGTATGTTTTGACTTTGTATCAAGTCGTGTGCTGAAAAATATAATTTCAAACTAAAGACAAGTAATATTTCTAGTGTTTGAAACACTTAAAAGTGCTTGAAATTGGCGTATTTTGTTGTTATGTGTACTGGAAAAAAATGCAAATTATCTTTCAAAATGGCGGCCACGGACGGCAATGAAAATCAATAATGGATTAGCGTATCTGTAGCCGTTTCCAATCCCGATAGTATATTTTCGTCCCAGGTTTTATCAAAATCTTTCTAAATTTGAGGGGTTGAAATGGAGCAGACAGGAAATGTTACAGACAGATGGACAGAAACCATTTCTAATACTACATCCCTCTTCAGCTACACTGGATAACAAGAAAAATTAAAATAATCTAGATGTGTAATGAGTCGATTACAGATTAAAGTTGGACATGGTTTGACAATTTTGAACGGTCAGTTGTACTGTGAGCAATTAACTGCCAATGCCTGGAGACACAACGCCAGTATTGAATAGGTTTCAATATTTGCTATGGTCTCAGTTATTTTTCACTGCAACACCAACAAACACGACATGGAGACTCGGATATTGATCTAGAGCCCATTTTGTTTACAGTCTTTAACGTTTTGCCATAAAAAATGTTTTTAAGCTTGATGCAGAAAATGGCATTTCATTCCCTGCGTTTAAGTTTACATTTAGCATTGACTGAGCGGATGAAGAGAACCTCATTAAACATTGATAATATTTCAGGTTCTTTTGGTATTAAACGTGTTAGATCGGTAGACGAACGTATCATCGCGAATTCTAGTTTCAAACGAGGTCAATTTGGAAATACAATTGTCAAGAATACTAAACGTGCAAAATTATGAATTAACAAGGCAACGACTGCATCTGCATAACCGTAAATAAATGAATATTTACATTAGTTTCTAAATAATTTCAATTTTTCATCGTTGCATCCAAATTTTTTTCGCACGAGAGATGAAAAATCTTGATTGTTAAGACTTTGACTGGTTTAAGCAAGAACATGTTCATCTGAATTTCACCTACTTTTTGGACCAATCAACTACTAAGACAAAATCGGAATTTCTTTTAAATCTGATGACATTTGCCACCAGTTTTCAAGTTTTCAAATACATTTGTTATTTTTCAGACGTCTCTCAGAGAGAGAGGCTGTAAATAGTTGAGCATGCATATTTTGAATTATAGTTGAACGAACTTTACTTCCAATGATGTGCAGCGTATATCTTTGACTGTTTACAGCATCCAATAAAACGAATATAAGACAAAAAGACCACTCAGGTCAATCTAAGGAAAAACAAACACAACAACTCGTTTTTCTGCAGCAGTATTTCAAACAAGGAAAAACTCTACGGCTAAAGTTTTAGCAGCATTTCCCTGTTCCAATTCAAGATTAAAAAGTTAATTTTATGTGGTCTTAGTAATGATCGAACCTTTAAGAGTGAAGAAAGTGCTGGAATATGTGAGGGAAAATACAAAAAGGTCAACTAATATAGGAAACTTAGAGAACCCGTAAGGGAAGTCTAGAAACCAATGATCAGGACAAAACAACACCAAACAAGAGCCATGGCAGGCATGGAAATCAAGAAATTTGAGGAGAGAGGAATAGATATGGTGTAGGTTCTGATAAAATAAAATATTAGTTTCCATAGCATGTTGAGGGTTATTCACCTGCAATTTCTCTGTGTTAACGTCACACTTCTACTATAAAAATCTGAAAGTGTATGCTTCGCACAAACGTTTCATGCACAAACTCAATAAGGGGAGATAATTCAAAACCAGGGCAAGTTTGAGTTATGGTTCTTGGACACTTCACTGCATCTTAATGTTTTCTTTGACTTTATGCAATTTGAATCAAAATTTTAATCACTTCAGTATTTAAAGCTGCTCGCTCTCAGATTTTGGTAAAAAAATAAAGTTCTTCAAACTGTATGTTAATAGCGTATTTTATTACATATGGTCATATAAAAAGTCTCCAGTATAAATTCCTGTCACGTATATCTCTCAATTAAAAAAAAATACGCTACCAAATTCAAAAGCGTACGTTAGAAACGCTTTTGAAATTATTTCAAAATAAACATGTAGTGTAGTGGTGCCGTGTAACCGATATTTTCCATCGATTTCTCCAAATTCCTACCTAGATGTTTGCTTAAATTTTGATTCTAGCCTTTATAAGTTTTATATTTATGAAGAAGTATGTCAAATTAAAAAAACAAATTTCAACAGTTCAGATTTTAGTAAAAGAAATAAAGTTTTTCAAACTGTGTGCAAAAAAACACAGTTTAAAACATGTAGTCATATAAATAGGTTCCAGTATAAACTTGAAATGACATGCTACCAAATAATAAAGCGTTACAAACCCTTAGTTTTATATAAATGTATTAGTATGTTATTTTTGAAAAAAAGAAATTTTCATCGGTAACTGAGAGCGAGCAGCTTAAAGGAGTTATGGCCCGGGACCGGAACAAATGCCTTCTGTCTCTGTGTGTACAGTTTGAACATATTGCCTTGAATACTTTTGGAGTTATGTTCCTGACAAAAGTGCTATATGAAAAATCAATAAGGGGAGATAGATAAAAAAATTAATAAAGGTGTATTCAATTGGAATCAATTTGGTCCAGTAATTACAGAGTTATGACCCGGTCATAAAAAAGAATAAAGAGAAATAATTTAAAAAATACGACAAGCTACAGTTAATGTATACTGCATATCCTTTTAATTTCCTCTGTCTGTGTGTAACGTTTAAATAAATTCCCTTGAATACTTTCAAAGTTATACTCTGGTCAAAAGTGTGACAGACAGACGGACAGATGGAGCCCATTACCATATTCCCTACGCAAAGATGTTGAGATAATAACCACTTCATAACAGTAACTGCTAATTTTTTTTCCCCAAAACGCTTTAATATGACCTCTTTCGATTAAAGAGGCACTCCCTACATATATCAGATTATATTATCAAAACATAGATTATGTGTTAAATGAACGTAGAGTGATAAATAAATACAATTTCAAAGAAGAACCTATGGCTAAAAATGACTCCTTTTACCACAATTAATCAATTAAGAGGATTTATGTAATAAATCGCATCCATCCATTAATTGTACAACAACAACTCTACATAGATTATTGAATGGTTTACGGTACTGTAGTATATTTTAAACTGCTGATGTTAACGATAATGACTGGGAATGCATAGCTGAAACATTTAGGTAAAGTTATAATACTTCCAAAGATTCTATTATTTATGTTTTTGAGATTATTTAGTCCGACATCAGTTATAGGGTATGTCCCTTTAAGAAAGAGCAATTATCATCCATACTTGGTATATGGAAAAGCCAAAAACAGTAATAAGACCTAGAAACATATATTATAGTCCCTTATTTCCCTGTGTTTTTATCTGCCAAGTAATCATCAGCATGGAATTATATCAATAACACCTCCCTTATTAATGACACCTCAACACCATTTGAACTGACATAAATAGCCCTATCAAGTTACAGGCTCACATCTTAACAGATTTTGATTTGATTTGAAGCAAATTTTATAAAGGTCCGCCCGTAAGAGCAATTATATTAGCTCGTATTTATGGATGAGACATGTATCCCACCATGCCTATACCTGCGTCAAAATTAAGAGAGATATTTATCTGACTGCAATTTCCAGCCAGTTTCAGCCAAAGAGTGAATTTGATTGGTTGCCAAAAAGTAGGTTGATCACGGCGACCAATGAGATCTATGGTGTGATTGACCTAGTGACCTTGTGATCACATCTCAACAGGGTCAAGTTAAATGTATTTGTAATTTGTGTTTTGCCTTGACTTTCCTGGTCGCAAAAATACGTGACGAAGGAATAAAATTGTTAATTCTTCTCATTATTGCAAGTTCGTTCAAAGGACACAAGATAGTGTTGTCTGTATCATGTTACTCGTGTTTGCATTTAAAATGATGTGGTTTTTTTTTTGTTGTTTAGTTTTTGCGTTTGGATGTAAATATAATTTTAGGGAATATATTTAGGCCTAGTTATTTTTCTATACTGTCCAAGCATTTCTAAACATGTGTTAACTAAAATATTATCGTAACATTTATTTGTTCAAAGTTTTATTAAACAGCATTTTCCCCTAAGAGATATTTTGAAAATTATAGTTTTTCTACCTTCCCCCGCCCTCTTTGGTACTGTGGAAGGCCCTTAACTATATACAGATGTTAACACGATGTAGACACCGAAATGTGATTATAGGTAATTTTGATTTCCTTTTTGGGGTACTGAGCCCCGAGTTATTGCAACACTGATGTATGATTTTATTTACTTTAACTCAAAGCGAATCGACTTGGGTCATTTATTAGAGTCTTTCGTAAGTACTTCCTCGACGTCCTGTTAGCCATTGATGTTAAGGTTTGTGTTCACGTTGTTGCTTATCTTTTTGTAAGTCTATGTGTCATTCCAGTCTCAAATTTTAAAAATTCTTGTACTCATTTTCAGCAGCCGCTGATCGTTAATCAACGAAACCTCTTCGTAAGCTTTACAACAAATTTATGATCCATTGATCATGTTTCTTTCCTTATATTAAGACTTCATAGGAAGGAAATGCAAAAGGCAAAAGGATCTGACCCCGTAGTGCATAAGTCGTTGTATCATCTCGTTTATTGTGCAAAAGCGCATTCTGTCTCAAGAAAAGAAAGACATTACTCAACGATGAAGTTATGAGTCACGCTCAGCAAAAGCCAACCTACGGGTTTTGCAACAAGTATATATAAAGAGCAATCAGCACATCTGTACAGTATGATATAAATCCATCACAGACCACCTGAGTAACATTATAACTTCGATAATAATGACTGACACTTCTTCCTGTTTACAATGCCCATAAAGGCCTTAACAGGGATTTGATTTTGCACTGCAAGCCACATATATAACTTATTTTGACATAGATTTTGGAAAAAATAGTTGACGAAAAACACGATTCGGTTCGGCGATTAACATGTGTACACATTTCATTTAAACATGCCAAGCTCTAATTAGAAAAATACTTTTTGTAACAAAGCAGTTAATAAAGTTTCGTGTAAATGAACGTTCTGTCTAAATATAATAACGATTATTTAATTGATGAATTTACTAAAAGACACCACTTCTTGATGACCCTTGGATATATTACTCCTAAACATTTAATCTGATTTTAATTAAACTTGACTCAAAATGTGATAGTTCTATCAGAAACATCAGTTTCTCCTTAAAATATGACATACATTTTTTTTCGCTAGCAGTTCTATCAAATGACAGGATATTTTCTTTAAGATGTTCAAGACGCACCATCGTCTGTCACTTGATTTTACATGGGTTTCTATTATGAAAGACTTTTAAAACATTCTTCTCCAAAACCACAGGGCCTAGAGGTAAGATATTTAGCATAAAGCATTCTCTATTGGACCTCTAATAAGTCTGTTCAAATCATTCCCCTGGGGGTCAATATTGGCCCCGCCTAGGGGTCACTTGTTTTACAAAGACATATACAGGAAAACCTTTAAAGGTGGTCAATTACTTTTAAGTAACATTTTATGACAATTTTTACTTTTTGTATATTCTGGTAGAGATTTATTTAATGAACAAAAGACCCATTACACAGAAATTTACATTTAATCAACTTTTATAAAATGTTGTTATTACACCCCTTTAATATGAATGTATTTAAAACATAGAGTATTTAGTTTAAACAATATTTATTCGTTTATCAAAGCATGAACAAATACGATACATTTATAAACAGCATCCAGGATTGAGAAGAAAGCTATACAGCTTATATGAATCTCTTTCCATTGAGTATTTCTTTTTTATTTCAATATAATTTCTACTTTTACATTTGAATTGGATATATATACAAATATTTTAACATTCTGAATCAAAATGAAAGTTTTAAAACTACGTGTAGTTTCTTAATTCATTTATTTTCAATCTATCTTGGGTGCGCACCCAAGATAGGTGAAGGGAGGTAATAATAATTTTTCAAACTTGAATTTCTAATGAATTCCATCTAAATATTTAATTTTTAATGCTAATATTTCACAAATATAATGCAATAGGTCTTATATTTATATCTTTCCTTAGGCAAAGTATGTGTATCAAATTTTTACTTATGATA
>JAUMHA010193825.1:0-10494 GCA_032359765.1 Saxidomus gigantea
TGTCATGCATGGAAGGATTTTAAAATTGCATAATACAATTGTTGAGCACATGGAGAGGACACAGATTGTGAGACACCTCTTTCGGGGGCATTTGTCACTTGTGAGGGACAGCTCTTGTTCTTCACCAAAAAGACTTTTAGTGATATATGTCAATGTACAGTAGACCAGACAATGAATTGCATTCTAATTTAGAAATAAACATTGTTTACAGTAACCCGGTATAATTAAGTGCGTAATTAAAAGCTTGAGTGTAGAGTACTTAAGGTGTGTCTTAACTCCTTTTTGTGAGTACATTTTAATAACACGAACTATTTTGTCATTCAAACCACTCTGGTCGCATCAGTTAAAGTCGGTAATGTCTTTATTTCTAAACATCTTTTAAGACAATTTTGTTCCGCTCGAGTACTCCGTTCTACCTACATTTCTAATACAATGTATAAAGAATGCATAAACAAACAATTTGTTCACACACTTTTGTAGCGCTTGCGTTTATCTCGGTCAAATAAATCCTGTTTGAATAAAATGAATGTGTCCCGTTTACAAATAAGACAGGGAACTTTAAGAAGACATAAAAGTTAACATTACTCTAGCTCACACGTAGTTGCAAAATCATTTGTACAGTATCGCGCACAATCTATTATGACCTAAAAACCAGTTTCGTAAATTTAAACATTGTGAATAAGATCGCGATTTTTACTGAAAAAAAATGTACAGACACGGGATGTATACAGGTAAATAATTTACTGGTTTTTATCTATGCTTTTTTCTATTGAGCAACGCTTTTTATTCTCCATTAGCGTAACTCATAATGGACTTTAGTATATTACTTAACTAAATTTCTTCCTATTTTGTCACATCTTCCTGGTTGTTTTTTTATCTGACATGTATAAGTAATGTTTTCTTCCGGAAGTGTAGATAATCTAACATATGTCCGCACTGGTGTGGCTAATTAAATGTAAAATTCAGTCATATACAGTATGGTTCTATCTGTATTTCTTTCTCTTACTACTGCGGTCTGTGTGGTTCCACTTTTTCCTTAAATTAAATCCGCAATAAGCGGTTTTCATATCAACTTAGAGGAGAGAACGAATGAAGTACATTGCTCTTCATGCCATATGCAAATTCCACGTCGTGGACTTCGTTAGAATGTTTCTAATTCACAACTTGTTTATAAATTTCCTACCATGAAGTGTACTTCAAAATCCCCTCAGCCGAAATTCCTTCGGTCCAAAAATGGCATAGTAGTCAGAATCCTTTCGATGAATTTTACAAGGTACATGTGTTCATAATCTAATGGATTTTACAAGTGGAAAAGCATATATGGAATGAAAAAAACAACAGATGTTTCATTTGTCTCTAGTTTTACTTTACTATAGCGAATGATTGAAAAGAATTTAAATTATTGAAATTACACATTTATTCACACTTCTTTCTCATCAAAAAAAAAAAATTTAAAATATATTGAGGGGATTATGAATACCCTGTAAAATCTATTGAGGGGATTATGAATACTATTCTACTTTTGGACCAAGGGGATTTCGACTAAGGGGATGTTGAGTGTCTCCCTATCTATAAAACATGTAACACTTTCAAGAAAAGGATCTTCTTGAAAATGATTTATAAAACGGAGCTTTTTTCACAGTATGGTTCAGTTTCCAAGTATTTCAACATCACCTAACTCGCGTCATCAATATTTCGAGAAATATACATATGGTCTACAATAACAAGTTATTCCTTTTTGTTCGTGAGTGGTGAATCTCTGTTGATTGTGTCAATTACTTGGTATTCTTAAAACAAACAATTAGACTCATATGATTAAAAGTATTATCCACTCCTTATTGTTTATGAAATGATCACAGTTAATGCGCGAGATTATCCTGCTGTTTGTAATTGAACAAATATGATACTATTTTGGTATTTTCAAAACGTAGGCAGCATATTTAAATCGCATGTGTATACGTTTAGGGGAAATCCTTTATCACGTATGAATGGATAATTAGAATATGTACTTGAGATTAGAGTAGTTTGTATGCATTGGTATTTCCTTAATTGCGAAAGGAAACCATTAACATAAATATACAAATAAGTGTTATGCTTGCCTAAATCTAGCGCCTAAAGTGCATTTGTTTTCCATAATAAAGTGTTTGAAATCATATTTCCATGTAAAAAAAAATCAGACCTGAAAGTTTGTCTTGTTTCCAAGTTACGAAGTCAGATATCAAATCAATATAGCATGCAGACTTCTCGCATCATCAAGTTATACATGCAAACAAAGGTTGATATTTCGAATGTGTCTGGCATTGTGACAAAATTTCAAAGTTAAAGGCCTTTAGATTTGAGTTTGAACTATATAAAGATTGATAAATATTGAGTTTTGTTGCAGTAGATAAAGCCACCAAGGTCAGTTATTTGTATAAATGTGGTACTTCAAAAAATAATTACTCAGTTATTTTTTCCGAGTTGCACTTAGAGATAAAACATATACATATATTGAGTCACTCAATACATATAATGTGTGGCTTTATGCAAGTTGTAGCATAAAATTATGCTTCTGTAAACCTAGCTAACTTTTAATCATAAGCAGATGTTGAACCTTACAGGAAGGATCTGGATTGGTAGATATAAGATTTAATTGATAATATTTATTAAATTCTGCTTATTTATTAGACAGGCCTAATTTTCGTAAGGCCTTGACAAAAAAAATTGTGACGTGTTAATGGGTAATGGTTGTTCGTTGAATATATAAAAATAATAATGTGTGTGTGTAAATCGCTCTATATTTCCCTTGTTCGTTTACATGTAAACAACACATTTTGTAAAAAAAGGAATATGTAGACGTTGTTTAACTGATATGACATCGAGTAAACAGAAAACTTAAACTTCCTTCATGTCATTTTAATAAAGCTTTCGTGAAACACGCGCAGTCAATGAAATTTGAAAATATAAAGCACAGCATGTGATTTTGATGGATGGTTAGTTTCTTACACATTTATTTATTTTTCTTATTTTTATTTTTATTTATGTTAAATGTGATTCAATATCTACATCTAAATTTACACTAAAGAGCTAGACCAACTATATTCTTGGAAGCGTATATCATGATCATAAAAATGCACATTTTATATATATACAACAGCTGTATTTTGAACATATATATTTCAGGTGCAAGTGAGGCCCCACCTGTGGAATGTATGGACTATTAATTACTAACAATTAAGTGTAATAATTCAGAATTTGCCAGCTACCTCGAACATTATAACATTTCAGGAAGTATAAACAACTTTTAGACTTGGTGTTTTTGAAGTTAGCGTGTTTCGGATATTTGCAACATATTTTTTCTTTACAAATTTCTTCCAATTATCTGAAACAGTCCACCTGGACTAGGATAATTACAAAAAGTACAAGAACACGAGATTTCCAGGGCGATTTTACAGGTGATTAGCCATCAGTCATTGATACAAGATAAGTGGATAGTTGCCTTGTGATTCATTTCCAGCAGAAGAAACACGCGTGTATCAGTAACGGAGTGTGGTCATCGTAGAGTTTCCGTACAGTGAACCGGCTTCAGTATCAACAAACAGCTGTTAGTCAAAATACATTCTACAATATTTAAAAGGACAATGAATCGGAAACAGTTTAAATTCTAATCGGATGATATCTTACACATTAAAGTATCTAAAATATTTAATTTGGCAGAGATAAAACATATTTGTCATCCTCAGGTTAAAACATCTAAGCTTTATATTACAATAAGATCAGGCGGCTGTGAAAATTACACCATTTTTTTCATTAATGGTTGCGGTTCAAATTACAGAACAGCGGAAAGAGAACTATACGTTGAGCAAGATCGGAAATAAACTAATTCTATATTTAGATACTGTGATACTAATTCACGGAATGAACTATTCTTATCAATTTACGTTTGGTTGAATTAAAGACATTCTAGGACAAAAGTTACTTTTGTAGTTTGGAAGTCAATAAAATAATTAATTACTTAGTGAATTATTTTTGTCAAAATATATCTGGGATTTTAGGGAGAAAATAATCAGTGATGGAATCGGTTGACGAAAGTATGCAAGACCGGAAAATGTCAACGGTTACAGTGACAACGGACAGTGGAGTAAGTTCTATAGGTAACGAAGAATGTCACTGTGAGGACGAAATCCCGGACGTAACAGCAACAGCAACAACAACAGCAGGAAGTGGAGACTCTCCAGACTTTTCGGCGTCTAGACCAAAAGTGAGAATTTCCCTAGATGAGCACGGGCAAAGAAACATGGACTTGGGGAAGTTTATGGAAGCGTCTGTACGTTCTCGGAGATCATGTTCTCTTCCTGATATACTTGACTTTGAAAATATTGATTTCTACGAGGAAAACCTAGACAGTTCAAGAGACCTTTCACAGATTAGTTCTGCAGGATCCTCAAAAGATAACCTGTCGATGTTCACCATGGATACACGAAAATCAAGCATGGGTAGCTATCAGTTCTGCGGTAAAGAACATGTTGAAAAACCGTGTTACATTTGCCTGAAAGACAACGAAATCTATTGCAGTGTATGCGTCCAAGTTCATAACTTCCACTGTAAAGAAAAAGTGAAGCACATTCCTGAAATCCCACCGGAAATGCGAACTTGTCTGTGCGACGAAGCCATGAAAGAACTTAAGGTCATGAGAGAAAGGTTTAGTAAAGTCAAAGCGGAAAATGAAACTATTATCGAACAGCTTCAGGAATCGCGGAATAAATTTTTAAGGTCAGTGATGAAATATAAAAATACTATAATCGAAGTTATTGATAAACTAGAAAAAGAAGCACTGTCGCAGATGGATATTGTCTACAATCAGGAAAAGAACAAGATAGAAGAGAATCTAGAGAGGTTAGACAAAGAACTAGCTAACATCGAAAGTTACGTAACCATTCTTGAGCAATGCATGAATACCAGTGAAAACTCCGTCGTCTATGAGTTACAGGGAGCAACCGAGCAGTTAAGAGTAGACGAGAGTCTGATTCGTGACCTCCACAAGTCAACAAACATTGTACAGTTCGAGTTCGAGCCTTCCACGGAAATGTTGGCCACAATAAGCGATTTTGACAAGCTCTGGAAAGTTGACAAGAGGGAGCAAATTGCGTGTATATATCCACATCCTTGCCTATGTGACAAGCCGTACAGAAATAAGGTAAATAATTATAACAGCTTTTGTTTTTCTTACGGCCATGTTTGTGTCAACACTAAATGTCTACCGCCATGTATAAAACATTATTAATTTATCTGTCAAATTAAGCCATGAGACTTGACTTTGCACTGAATCACATCTCGCCGTATCCGTTATGTAAGTTGAGAAGTGTTCCTTTTTCACTGCTTATGACAAAGCATCGCAAAAAAGAACTCATTGTTTAGACATTCTGGCGGCTAGTTGAGGAGTTGTGGAGCTGTACTGAATGTAAA
This sequence comes from Saxidomus gigantea, assembly GCA_032359765.1. Taxonomy (NCBI): domain Eukaryota; kingdom Metazoa; phylum Mollusca; class Bivalvia; order Venerida; family Veneridae; genus Saxidomus; species Saxidomus gigantea. The sequence goes on from JAUMHA010193825.1 coordinate 5,446, forward strand.
GGTTCATGTAACAGCAAAAACGATCTCAGAAAGAAAGAAACCTGTAAAAGTATTGCTAGTAGTTTCCCTACAGTTTTTATTAAAACATGTTATTGAATTGTACACACTGTATACTGAAAAGAAAAAAGAAACGCACGATAACAAAAAGATGATGCAATATTATTTTACTCCTCACAGATAAATATTCCACTACGGCTAACAGATGTTCAGAGGGGTCATAACCTGATTTTCTCTTGAAAAATGAATCTTATTGAGAAATTGAAATTATACTACATTTTGTTTTGTATTTTATATAACATATAATACAGTCCTTCAAATCACCACGAAGGTTTACATTGCGTTTCTTTTTTCCTTCAGTATAGTTTTAAAAATATGGTAGCATATATTTGGAGCTGAAACATTTAAATTTTTCAAAATAGATTCAGTTGAAAAACAAATACTTTCAGAAATAGCATATACGAAATTTAAAATATAAAACGTTCTTTAGGTCAGGGGTCGTATTCCAGTAGCATCTTAAGTGATATCTTAAGTACTTAAACATAAGTCCAAAATATACATCAACTTGGTCATGAACGCTATTTCATGACCCAGATCATAACAAAACAAAGTATAAAAACATAACTCAGTAAAGAAACACTGGGCCATACACGTATAAGCGCAACGTTAACTATTAAAACAACTCAACTGATGATCTTTTTGTTATTTTCAGGTAGCAGTCTATGAGAAAGAATTCTCCGTCCGGTTGTCTGGTTGGTCCTTCGACAGGGAGCGATGCTGTATAACAGGTTGTGAATTCTTACCTAATGGAAAGCTACTGGTGTGCGACAATGGAAACAAAAAAGTAAAACTGTTTGACCGGAAGTTCAAGTGTATTTCTGCTCATTCGTTGCACTCTTTACCCTGGGATGTTGCAGTGATTGATCAAGATCGCGCTGTTGTCACCGTCCCAGACCGGAAACAGCTTCAGTTTATTGGAGTACATCACAGAATCTCAATCAAAGAATCAGTTATTCTTGAGCAAAACTGTTGGGGTATTTGTTACAATCAAGAGCAGCTTTTTGTTACATGTTGGTCACGTGATGCAAAGGAAGTCCTCATTCTAGATACACGAGGAACTGCAAGACGCCGTATTACCACTGTACAGAGCCAACCATTCCATACACCGTGGTTTGTAAATGCGTACAATGACATAATGTTCGTATCGGACTGGGGAACGTACATTGTGCAAGGTTTAACTACATCCGGTATTGCTTTGTCTAAGTACAGAAAAAGTAACTTGGTCGGTCCGTTGGGGTTGTGTCGTGATCCAGATGGAAACATTTATGTTTGTGGACGAGACTCAAACAACATTCATCAACTAACAAAAGATGGGTCTGAGCAACGAATGTTTCTGTCCGAAACGAACGGCATCCGTCAACCCCTCAATATATGCCACCGAACAACAGACGACAAACTCATAGTGACGTCATGGATGTCAGATAAAATTTCTGTTTTTAGATTACAATAAATATATAATATATAGATCTATATCCGCTCACGTGAAAGAATCTTGACTTTTACAAACAGTATTAGTTTAGCTTCACTGTGAACGAAGTGCTAATAACTGACTTAACTTAAAGGACCGGTTGAGGTGCGTTTTTCGTTCGTCGTCCACACTATGCTTCAAACAACATCTCATCTCAAACACTCTATCTGATTTCTCCTAATGAAGCACAATTGTCCAACCTTAAGATTTCGACAGGTCCAAAGAGAAACCAGAATGTGGATTTCAAATGAAAACCACATATATATTCTTTATGTTACCCTATTTACTAGTAATACAGAATAAAGGTATGAACTCAGCGATATAGCCACTTGGCCGTCGTAGAGTGGGGACCCTTATTTCGCCAAACCTAATACATAAATGTATTTTATGAAACTGGTTTTTAATATTTTGAAAACTATCCTGGATTGTTTTAACTACAGAATCTACATGCACATTAATACGTGTAATGCATGAACTGGGACTGTGTATACATGTTACATGTTAATAAATAATAATATACTTTTATTTATTCTGATAATGACTTTTTATCTTATCAGCTATGTATTCAATGTTTGATTACTGCACCAATATTCCTAATCGTTCTTATTCGGCAAACTTCTCGAAATAGTTCGAATATAATTTCTAATGACTTGAGGGTGTAAGTAACTTTCACGTCAAGATGTTAATGTCATATTTGTATACATTATTTAATACATTCAAACTACTCAATGATATACAAAGTTCAAGTGTCGTATATAAGCCTTAACACTAGCGGCTCAGAATTATTCTGGTGTACATTAAACCAGCGATTTTCCTTGTACGTTTAAATTCATACCGCACAAATAACTTCCCTGTACTTTTATCTGTTTATCTCAATGGTTTGTTTATTTGTCTTTCATATGTTTCTTTGTTTGTACAAATATGGGGCATCTTTTACACATATTAGTCATTTTTACACATAATTTAATGGGAAAACGTTAGACCTTTGCAAATATTAACTAAGACCCAAAACACAATTTCCATTTTGTCGGAAGCGAATTTCAATGAAATTATAGGAATAATGGTTTGATTGTGAAGTTTAATACAAAAGTACCACAACATTTCCTTTCTAAATAGATTTTATAGACACAAGAGCAATGCTTCAGCAGCGTATGTATGTATTCTAAAGTATTATCGTTGCTACCGGATAATCCGTATGGCAAACGCCCCCAGAAGGGTTTAGTTATTTGAGGTTTTAGGGGATATTGCAAGATACAGAACGTGTCCCATTCAAGGGACGCCCACTGGTTCTTTAACATGCCCGGTGTACAGCACCGCGTTTTAAGGTATCATCCGAAAGACCATTAGTTCTGTAAGTGGAGGAGCGGGGGTCGAACCTGCAATCCCTGGATTACAAGTCCAGCGAGTGGACCACTGACCCTTACCGCAGCGTGAATATTTTCCTTACCTATATAATTATGGTTACTACTCTTCATGTCCTCTGAGAGTATGTTCTGGTCCGGCAATATCATGAGAGCATGGAAACGTTGTTTTCACTGGTATCTCCTACAGATGCTACGGGTATGATCTGTGTTATCTCCTACAAACAGTGCCGTGCGTTTATTTTTATTTTCAGAAAATAATTCTTTTCGCACCATTGTAACATACATAGCTCTAGTTAATGAAACAGAGGAACGACTGGAAAAAATAATTGGGTGTTTTTTCACGGAGGTGTTATTTATCTTAAGATCTTAATTTCGTACTGTTAACAGCATGTGACGTTTTGTACTAGCTTTTCTTGTAATTTGCCGTCCCAAGGCGAGAAACACAACTCAGTACTTTGTTATATGTTTGCTCTGTGCGCTAGTCTTCGAGAGATGTTTCGTGAATTTTGAAATACAAAAGTGCGCGATTTTATCATGTATGTTTCGCTTAGATTATATACTATGTATGCATGTTACACATTAATTTTTACTGATTTCAACATCGGAAGAGTAAAATGTCACAAGAACATGACGTGGCAAATACGCAAATCCACGTAATCCTACCTTTGTAAATCAAAACAATGATGTTTTCGGAGGCATCCAAGAAGTTGACATCATTGATAAAAATGCCTTGTTCATTAAACGGGTCAATCCCCCAAACAAAAGAGAGATAGTAAATAATTGAGGCATATCTCCCTCTAAACTTTAAAGTTCACAAGCTTAATGCAGCCCAGATTCAATCAAGTGGCCGACGGTCATTCATTACGTCTCTACTAAACGTTGAAAAGGTGGTTAGCTCCACAGACGAAGCTGTTTTACCTCGATGGAAGTTATGGACGTCTTCGTGTTTGTTATATTCGTATGGTGATACTTCAAAGTTGAAAGAGGTTCTTTGACAGACCTTAAACGTACTGTAAAGGACAAGAGGCAGAATCAATAAAAGGTTCGAGTCATGGCCAAAACGATGTAGACTTATCTAAACCGTCCATGGATCTCAAAATTGAACATTTATTGTTGTGTGCAGCTGATGACGCGATCAAAAAATGTTTCAATATTCATGAATGACCTCTATTATTTGTTGTTCTAAGCAAAAGTGTTGCCATTATATGTTCGATGTTATAGCAGTGATGTGTACCCAGTTTACTGCCTTTACCTACACTGGTAGTTTCATGGCATGGTTTTCCTTTGGATTAGGTCGGTGGTGGGTACTGTACCCGATAAAATGTATCTAGATATCGGTTTTATTCTTCTAGTTTTAAGACAACATTCATTGTATGTAAAAAGCAATATTCAGTTATCCATCGGTGTTTTCTGTCATTGAGACAGGTGCTGCTACAAAATGTACGCGTAGGAAATTGCAGTAGAATAAAGGCAGTAGAAAGGAATTCAAATTAACTTCAAACATGGTATTGAAGTTTCATCTTAAAACATCTGTGTTGGATACGCGGACCTCAGTTTCGTTAACTGGAGTACTGGACTGTTTCTCCTTCTGTTAGTGTAGATATACATGCACGTGACCTTTCAAAAATCATTCTGCGATATTGCATGGCTGACATTAGGTTAAATTTCAATCTGCGTTTGGTCGACAAAAGCAGTTGCAAACATTTGAATTAAGGCCTGTGTGTTCCTGATAGACACGATTCAGTCAAATAAGAGTTTTGACTGAACAAATCGGACATTATGGGTAATTTGGCAACCACTATTCTGCAGTTGAAAACACTTGTTGCAATTATATCAGTCTGAAGTATCGGTACTGAACTGATTGGAGTTGATATCCAGCACTTTAAAAATGTTCCGCGGCTACCTATTGAATTCAACGTACGATATTTTAACTAATGTAACATGTATCTTAAATTCATGCATCAGTCACTTTCAAAACGTTCTAAAGTCTCATTCACTATCGATCTAAACGGATGACAGTGCAGTGACTTGTATTTACAGTGTCACGTGTTTTTGATATCTGTCTTCAAATTAGTTTTATACTCCTACATGTTCGGCGATAGTCGGCTATATCCCCCTAACTATATGATAATGCTCCTAAACGTGTAACATGTACTGCGA
>JAUMHA010193935.1:0-16194 GCA_032359765.1 Saxidomus gigantea
TTCATTATTTTTAAACATTTTTCATAGATTTACTTTTGCTTAGAGATTATTTTGATCACGTGATTCCCCACTGTGATTACCAAATAGGAGATATAGTGTTTTGAATGAGACGGATTTGTCCGGTTCTTTTCATATAAACACTTTTTGAAATCTATAAATTGGAGGGAAATGATTATGTCAACCTATCGGCCGTCTTTGTTGATTCCCAGTAGACCTAGGGACTTTCTCCTCGGGTTTCTCATTGTCACGCTTGTTTCGTAAAAAACTGTTATAATTGAGTTTTAAGCTGAACATATCTAGATTATTTATTATATCAGCTGGAAGAATTTCTCAGACAGCCAAGTCGTTGTTGGTGTCGGCAAAAGCGGAATAGATTTGACGTATTATGTATGTTTCTGGCGTTACACTAAGGTTGTACTTCCCAATGTTTCATGTCGGCTTGTCACAACTCATTAACGTGTCGATGGCAATATATTCGCCTTTGATGGCCTCAGCTATTTTTCTTGGCTTATTTCATTGTGTTTCCTACCAGTTTCGTCTGAATTTGTATTGCTGGCATTAGTGGGCGGATTTTGGGTGTCACAGTTTTATCAGTTCGACGAAGTCAAGACCCCTGTATAATTCCGTACAAATAATACATGCTGGAGTATTCAGAATGGAGAAATAAGGAGAAACAAAAACACTGTAGACGAATTTATCTGATTTTATTTTGTTGATAAAATTTATATTTGTAACATCAAAATGGTGAATAATGGCATCGCACTGGCTTAAATAACATTATACGAGGCTTTACATTTTAATGTTTCATTATAACGGTTTAATGGGCTGATCAAAAGTAAAAAGATAAGATCAAATGGGCTGATCAAAAGTAAAAAGATAATGGTTGGGCTGATTTAAGCTCATAGTGCTGTATATTTACCTGTAAGAACACTTTGTTCAGTTCTTTTTTAGGTAAATATGCATTTTCACGGAAGAATGCCAATATGCGCAAAAATACATTTAAACTGAAGTTAAATATAGAATATTTGAAACAATCGTTTTATGTTAAGATTACCTTTAAGTCATTCTGAGTGCATGTGATCTCGTCTGGGGAGACATGATTCACAAACTAGGAATTATTCGTCGCATACACTCGTCACTACTTACAGTTCTTTTTCAGTATGTACATGTTTATCAAGATATAAAGTGGTAACTGCTCATGATATAAATACAATTTAATAAAATCAAAATTCTTCTTGCTTCTTTTCGTTCTGTTTGTCCTCCGCGCCTAGAAATTTGAATTCTCTTCAAGGGAAACAACTAAGGATGGTATTTTAGTCTTGGACAGGAAGGGTTATTGCTTATAGTTCGTTATGCTTAACATAGAGAAACAGCGTTTTCTGTATACATGTTTTTAACATGGGACATTAATGGGAGACTTAAGTGAGTAACAAAATATTTTATTGGATAAAGTCCGTGATAACAACATTGCAAGTAGGTCCTATCAGTTGGAATCCACTGACACTATCGTTTTTTGTTATAGAAGTATCCAAGTTAATAGGTGTGAAATATCATACTTCTGTCATAATTAAACTTAAAGGACTGTCAATAATTTGAAACTAGGATATCACAAGAACATGCTACTAAATGCATTATTTAATCTGAGTGTCATGGTTGTTAATATTTCAGCTTACTTTTTATCATACAGAACCCACAAAAAAGCGCTAAAGACAGAGTAATCCAAAGAAAGGACCTTATTTAGCTTCAGTGAGTGAAAATGGGCGACAGCTGACTAAAGTCTCTCATTAATGACCAATCCTTTTAATAAATATTGGATTGAAACTTTAAATATACGTAGAGCAAAAGACCAGTGCAAAGTTTGTTACAAATATTACTAATGTGTTATCAAATAAACAAAAGCAATGTAAAAAACTAACTTACTATAATTTTGTTTCATAACTGCTTAAACAATACGAGAACGTATTTTTATCAATAAATATTAATTTTTCTTTAAGATGATGGACAACGACAACATCGTTGTTTCATTTTTAATCAGACATAAAAAGCCATTTGACTAATTGAAGACATGAATTATTCTGTTTAAAAAAAATAATTTCCCGTCCCTTGTGTAGTCTGCCTTTCAAAGTATGCTTCACTTCTGCAAATGTATTGGTACGGAAACACATCTGTAAAGAATATTCCTAGGACGACTCTTTCTGATACGACTGCATATTACTGAGGAAGTGAGTATATATATGTTTATAGATCAAGTAGATCTGCAACAACAAAAGTTCTATACTATGAAAGTGTCATAAATGCTTTTGAGATGAAATATTGAAAAACACAAAATTAATCTGATATCTGATCTAGATCTGTATGTAGATCTTATTCAAGAAGATGTTTTGTTGCCATTAGATCGAGCCAGTGATTATTAAATATTCTGATGCTAGCAAAAACTGCACCTGAATCCTACAAAGGATTAGCTCTAGTTTCATTTTAACAAAAAGTAATGAAAACTCAGGAGATAATAAAGATGTATGTCTGGAACATTACAAACATTTTTCTTTAAAATTTTAACCACTTTAGACTAACATCCGCCTTGCAATGCCATCTTTGTAGCCAGGTGAAATATCTGAACAAATAAGTGATGGATGTAATCATTTGCTAAAGTATTCGGTATATTTTTAAAAACAGTGTGCAACATGACTAACAATTTCAACAATGCATTTACTAAACTAAATTAAACAGCTTCAAAGTTGATTATACAGAACTCCCCATGGCCTTTTAAGTATCCGTTATCTATGGAAAACGCCGAGTGGTGTTCCGAATGAAAGCTTATTGAATACATACGTGACGTCATTTAAACTATTTTCGGAATGACGTCATAATATAGCCTCTGCATACGAAAATGGTGACACATTAATAAATAAACGTATAGACCAGTTGACGCGTGACGTCACCCGCACTTGTAACTATTCTAAAATGATTACTGTTGGTTGGCTGAAAGAAATTGCCGGGCGCAGAAGTTTCATTCTGAAATAACATTTTCATTACTTGGCCGATTTTTAAGATTTTTGTATCAATGGAAAGTGCTTGAAATTCATATTTTGGTCATTTTTCCGGTCGCAGAATAGTGAATAGTGGATTTAATTGCGAACATTCGCCTTACGATATCACCGCTGACACATGTCACATGACACATTATTTTTAATATTTAGAATCAGAATTGAAAAAAGCTTTACAATGATGTATGATAGATCTATTCGTTTAAAAAAAGAAAGAACATTACTATGTTTGATGGTGACATTCACTAGCTCTTTTCTTACCAACCTGATTAAATCAATAAATCTACTTCTGTGTGACGTATTGTTACTATTATAATAACAATTATAAAAACATGGAGCTGGTCTATAAGGTGAAATGAAACAAATAAAGCAGACTATTATTTAGAGATATGGCACAAAAATACAAAATCCTAAAAACAAAACTGTTCAATATCTTCTTTATTTTTTTATTTGCTAGCGCAATTATTGACCAATAGTAGAACTATGTCTCTGCTTTTATATGTAACTATGTGAATTAACATTTTGCAGACAAACAAACGTGTTATCATTGTTATTGAACATAAAATAAATGTGATGAAAAAAGACAAAATTAGGTCGCTATTAATATTTTGAACAATAATGCAATTTGCTTTTTAGAAAAAAAATCAACGGTAGATTAATCTATCCATCACATTGAACATTCTATGGCAATTTCTAACTTTTATGCTCCATTTTTCAGATACTGTATATGTTTGTATATTACTGAATGTGATGACAATTCTTTACAAGAAGACAACTCAAATACATGAACATAGAGCAAATGTATTTTGACTTCAGCCGCTTAGAGCCATTATACTAATGACTGGAAAGTAATAAGCTTAACATAAAACACGGAATGCTTCGCAATCTTTTTTATGTCCGTTTCCTCGCCCATGTTCTCAGCTTCTGCCAATGCAACAGTATTTGTTTTCGAGACTACGGCTTTAGTGGGACAGAGCTACAGACATATATTAGCTATTTTGAGACATACACGCCAAAGGGAGAGTATCGGATTATTAAATTTGGATCTCTTTAGTGTAGCCTTTAGAATAAAGTTTATACTCTGTGTTGTGCTACCTGCATGGTTTTCAAGACATTCTGTTATTAGAAATATTCCAATGATAACAACACAGTTGTCTCAAGAAAGCTATCGCTGTCTGTAATTTAAGTTGTGCTTGTTTGCATTGCTTCTGGTGCAAGGCCAATTTTAAGCAACCTTGGCATTGCTTCAAAATATGAATTATCCAGGTAAATTCCAGAGTGTTTTCTACACACATCAACAATGACGCAAATAAAGCTCGTTTTTTCTTTGCTTGCAACGTTCAGCACTATTATTTTTGCTAACAATAATTGCTAAAACATACTGTAAGCGTAAAAACGGTCACTGCACCACTAAATGATGTCCGATGCTTTAAAATGAAATGCTTTTCATTGGTCAAAATGATCAGATATGACAATCTACACGAAATATGTGACGTGCTCAAAATCTGTGACATTTCATGATTGTATTGTCATGTCAAAGGATGAATTATGTGAGTACATCAAACTTTGAACTTTTTGCCCTAATGGTTAAATGAGCAAACACTATGGATTACATACATGGACATCTGTGGACAAAAAGCGTTACAGAAAATGAATAACAATGACATTATTCTGAACCGTTTGCACTAGTCGGATCGAATTTGTGACTTTCTCGATTGTGAACTAAGACCCGTGCTAGGCAACCCGTCTTGTCATAAATTTTTATTATAAATGCCATCAAATTTTATTCTAAACCCAAAAGCAGTCAACATAAGGATTATACCAAGACTGTCAATTTATTTCACTTCCTTCGTCTGTCATTCGTTTACAGTTGCACTCCTGTTTGAAGACGAATTTTGTTTCAAGTTGTCTCTTCCGTTTCAACTGAAGCAGCCTCTCCGTAGACACTTTTTGTCTTAATATTAAAATCCTGCTTCCTTTTCCGTATTCCCTGTACGGGTAAGATCTTAACCTTTGACATAATAATAAAAGGCACCGTATTCGAAACTAAACAAAGAGAATTTACGAACGAAACATGAAACAATTCGCCATTTTGAAAATCCAAAAACAATTCGCCATCTTGAAAACTCAAGAATTTAAGATGTAAATAAGTTTTAAAACTTTCAATTTTTGCCTTACCGATACATTTACTCCAACGCAACATTTTCTTGTATAGTGCTTTTCCTTTAATGTAAGTACTTTAGTCGTATGGGTAGCACATCTTAAAGAACACCTCATGCCCATCATGAAAGCTCTGATAAATAACGCTTAAATAAATTTACACCAACTTATTATAAAACATTTTGCTACATAACTATACAACATTTCTTTTGTTTCTTTTTGTCTTTATTGTCGTCTGTGAGTTCTAATGTAACACTTCCGGGCGTTAAAGAATTTTCCGTATCAACCTTTCCGTTTTCTTTAGGTCTCGTTCTGGTTGGTGAAGCATTTTGTACCACTGCGTTTTCTGAAGGAGAAATTGTCTGTTCTGTTATGGTTTCTTTCACTGGTGACTGATTCGCGGATGTTTGAGACTCTGCTAGTTCAGATTGTTTAAATTGAGTCTCTTGAACCTGTCCTTTTTCAGCTGCACTACTTTGCTCTCTAAGAATAAATGTATCACGTATTATTGTTGCCTTTGACAAAATGTCGTCTGCTTCCTTGCTCAGATCTCCGCCAGGAAGAAACGGATTTTCTCGACTGTCAATACTGAAAATATATAAAAATTTATATTAGACAAGCCAATATTTCAGTTTGTACTTATCATGATCTGCACAGGTTGCAAATGCAGAATCACTTGCCGTCAGCAGGATAAGTTTTAAGATAGTAAAGACACAGTATCAATACTTCAATCAATGACGGCACTACAATCTTATTTCTAATAGTCGTTTAAATTCAAAAGCTAATATTTCTCATACTGGTACTGTCTTTGTCTTTTATTCTGAAATGTCAGCCTTTTTGTAGTGGTTTAATTATTTATAATTTACATACAGTATTGATTTTAATACCTTGACTTAATTCATTGAGCACAATTTAGATTTTCATTACGATAACTGAAGCTACAGCAAAATCAATGTCGGAAAACGCTTGGGATCAGTCACTTTGACATACGCCATTAATCAGCCCCGCATTACAAAAGTCCATCAATAATACCGCGACATTATGGCTTATATTCCACACACGCAATGTGTCTGGAAAATTGGAAATCCATTCAATATTCAAGTGTATCTACAATAACATCATCGAGACTATTATGAAATTTTAAACCCGTTATCTTGTTTTCAATATATCATTATGAGAAACTGTCAGATGCTGGCACGAAGGACTTTACAACTTATGACGGATACTCTACTGCAAAATACCTATATAAAAGGAAAATGAGAGAGAACTAGGTACTGAGGCCAAAGATTTTGCCCAAATCATGTTACCTCGTCTTAGTAAGGATTTATTCTTATATGATAAGGTCAAAGGTCGAATAAAAGCTGTAACAAGACAAACACTCTGACCAACTTTCATTTTTTTTCCTTTTGTAGTGTTCACAAAGTAAACATGGACAGACGACGGACACCGGGCGGTCACAATACGTTATAATCAATGGAATTTCAAAAAAAGACGAAATAAAAAAGAAACTTACAGACGAACAGACCTCCATTAAACCAGTGGACGAGGATAATAAATTAGGTTACCCTGATGGGGCACGAAAAGACAAACTTACAGACGTATTTTTTAAGAAGATATGTCTGATACGTCTAATTTAATGCACAACATCAAGTTCAACTACACAATTTATTTCCGACAAGCAAATTTATATAGATATGTGCCATTTCCCTCATATCTCATTTACGTCCATCATAATGGACCGTGGAACAGGAAAAAAAGCCATTGTCTGGAGTCTCTATCAAAAAAGAATCTTAAGTGAAACCAAAGTATAGAGTTGATTCCGACGTTCTCAGACATAATGGTACAATTAAAGCTTAACGTGAAGAAATTACGATGTCACTTCGCCTTACATATATCACCCACTCAGGTACATTGCAGACGCTTGTCGTTTTCATACCATCAAAAAGATGAAATTTGATTTGTTTTTGTAAGTCAAGGTTATGGTATAAATTAATTGGCATGGACAAATTTGTTAAGTTGACATGAAATCTTCTGTTACAAATTAACGGTATACGAAAGTTTAGCTAGCTCCTAGAATCTCATCGAAAGCACTTTACATTGCAGTTGACAAGTGTTTGAGATTCATAGAATTTGTTCAGTCACTAAATGGCACAATTTACTCTCATGCACGATATATAGCTAAAAGACTAATATGATATCACTGTTGAAGAAGTTCTGCTCAATAACTGTAAATCCGGGGCGTCTTGCCCCTTCTCCTTTACATTTGAATTTGTTGAATGGTTCATTTGTATAGTCATGCCTCCATACATTGTGTTGATCAAAACTTACAGGAATGAAAACATTTTCTGTAAGATATATGGAAGATGTAAAGGGACAAGAGGGTGAATCCACTCTCTACAAAACTTATCCGTTTGAATGAACACATCTCTACCTGCTTCGCAAACATGTTTGCTATAAGGCAAATGCTTTGTTGCCTAACATTTACGTCTACTTGAGTATTATGCAAAACTTGATAAGCAATTTATTGTGTATGGTGCCCAGACACTTTACAGGCCATTGCGTATATATAATGCCGTTTAATTTGCTTATTGGCAAGTAGACGTGTAACATTGATCAAGAGTTAAGCTCCTGGTTTCCACAGATAGGTTATCAATTAGATCACTCGACACCAGGTTTCTGTCATTCCGTATATTGTCCCCAATTTAAACTGACTATTTATAAGATATTTCATACTGAACACACTTGAAATAATAATAAAAAATTCCCTTATAAAAATTATCATCTCTAATAAAGGTAATGGATATTCATTTTTAAAGTTACTCGTGCTTTATGCTGAAATGTATCCCGGGCGGGTTTCTTACCAGGGACCACCATATTAAGAGTTCGACACAGTGAATACATTTCACCTTTTCTCGTATTCAGATATATGACAGACATATATGTTTAGATCAATACAATTAAATAGAAAAATGAAAAATAAAAGACGCCTACGGACGCATCTCTTATTAGAGATGTCAGAACGCGACTCTTATTAGGGATGTCAGACATCTAATGTTATTTGCAAGACAAAATTTAACTACATGGTTTATTTCCAACACGCACATTTATCACGGTAGAAGCCTATGCCTCGTATATCATTTACGTCCATCCTAATGGACCGTGGAACAAAAAAATCGCCATTGTCTGGAGTCCCTATCAAACAAAACTCTTAAGTTAATCCAAAATATAGAGTTGATCCAAACATTTCGAGACATAATGACCCAGCTATATCCTAAAGTGAAGACATTACGATCTCCAGTAGTGGCAGTTCATCATCCAGTCAGCATCTATTTTGTAGACACTTCTTGTGTTTTATACCGTCAAACAGATAACATTTGATTTGCTTTAGAAAGACAAGGTTATGGTAGAAGTTAACTGGCATAGACAAATTCGTTAAGTTGACATAAATCTTCATTTGAAAAATAACGATATACGAAAGTTTAGCTAACTTTACACCCTCATCAAAATCTATTTACATTGTAGTTGACTTAAAAACTAAAGAAAGGTACATTTGTATAGTCACGCCTCCATAAAACCTAGTTTGACCCAAAGGAATGAAGATTTATGTAATTAAGATATAGGAAGAAGAGAGTCTGAAATACAAAATTTATAAATTAAAAGCTAGCAGCTTTACAAACATGATTGCTATAGGATAAATGCATTGTCGCCTAACCTTTACGCCCACTTGAATATTATGCAAACTTGATATCATAACACTTCTAACCAATTAATTGTTCTTCAATTAAGATGTATAGAGCCTAGACACTTTGCAGGCCATTGCGTATAGTGCTGTTTAATTTGCTTTATTGGCAAGTAGACGTGTAACATTGATCAAGAGTTTAGCTCCTGGTTTCCACGGATAGGTTATCGATTAGGTCACTAGACACCAGGTTTCAGTCATTCCGTATATTGTTCCCACTGTTTACAAGCTATTAATACGATATTTCATACTGAGCAAATCTGAAATAGTTGTTATTGCTATTGTCTAGTTACATATCACATATTTGACAGCTCTTCAGTTCACCAAATATTAGAAGCAATATGTATATTGGCACCTACACGTGGTTCACGGTTAAACTTTTGCCAAAACAAGTTTCGGTAAAGGTTAAAGAAGAAAATGAAAAAAAAAAAATTTCCAAAATGCATTTCGTGACGAAACTGTGCTGATATATGAATACAACGAGCTAAAGCATGTTATGAAGTTATATAGCTGTTATATAACCAACTAAGTTTTAAGAACAAATCTTTCCAGCGGAATTTAAGTCAATACCATGATGTCTCCCAGAATTAAAACATGCAAATGAATGAACTAGAATACCAGTAATACCAGTAATTCCAGTTGCAGTAGGATACATTTTACAGAAGTTTTAAAGTACTAGTCAATTTCAAGGACATCCTAAACACATTTTACAGAGGACGTTTTAAAGTACTAGTCAATTTCAAGGACATCTGAAACACATTTTTTCCTCTTAAGAGAAAGGCACTGACATAAGAAGTACTATACTAAGAAATGAAATCAAATACCCCAAAACAGCCATAGACAATTGTTTCTGCTAAATATGCCTTTCTTTAATATTGTGAGATAACATTTACAAGTCTAAATACAAATCGCATTCTTTCTTTATCAGAAGGATCAACACCCTGTGTCATTCCGGAAATTTCTATCACGAGTATACCATTACATACTCGATGCAAGGTATGAAATGCACACTTTTTGTGAAGCATGGGATCTTCGCAATCTAAAAGAAAGTGCTTAACCATTGTTAACTGTTCCAAATTCACAAAAACAGCAGTTTCAGTTTATGACAAGGACATTTTCTAGTATCATGATGCATTAAGATGCCTGACTTGCCACAATGTAAATTATTTACTTGATTCAAGTGATACTCAAAAAGATTAAATTCATACAGATTTTATAGAACAAAAATAGTTTTGTTTTTACCATACAACACTTAAGTCTTATTACCTTGATTTCGGTTTTATTATGATTGCCTTGTAAAAATAGACAACTTTTTTGTTAAATCTTAACTAACATAAACTTATTTGAAGAAGGCAAGAGTACGGCTGAACTAACAAAAGTTTTGAGCATGCATTTGTATAAATGAAAACATACTATGAAGTTTAATTTTCCTGCACAGCGACCTTTCGGAATCAATAAATGTGGCCACTCAAAGTGGCTATTTATTAAGGGTGTTTCTAATATTAAAATGACCAACTAAGATACATCAGTATGGTCTGCATAAGGGAGGTGTGTTGAACTGAAGTGACCACAAACAATGGCTCAACCGTGTATGAGTCATTGCGTAAGGAAAGTTCTCTAGAAACGTTTTAATGTACGAGATAAGAATGACATTTCAAATTTCTAATAGTTTACCATTATATAAACGGATGCAAAACATGTGCTATGCGTTTGCACCTGCCATTTTCTCCCGTCTGCCTAAACAGAAGTTTAAAAATAAGACAGAGTCCCATCAACAGCTCAACATAAAACGGATAAATCCTCACTCAATATTGCCGAAAATGCTCTTCTGGAAAATCTCAAAATAATATGCACAAACGGTTTCTCAACGCGGAAAAAAATCAACCCATTTGTTCTGAACAAAAACATAAGAACATTCTAATACCACTGGTGGCATGATTTTGTCTTTTTTTTTTTTTTGCATCATAATGCAAACAGTATTCATATTACATTTAGTATTCCAAAAATGATTGTTAAAGCAAAGTACAAAAATTGCTCGTGCCTTGAACAAAATGTCTGTATTGTCATTGTCATAAATAGAGACAAGGTTTTAACAAGGGCTTTGAATGTGGTTTTGCAAGTTCTGCGAATGCTGTCAATTCTATCATGCTTTTTTTAAACAGAAACATGAGCCATTGATAAAAAATCAACAATAACAGCCGTAAGTTTACTTATACCGGTCATAAACATACACTCGATTGAATTTAATGAGTGTGAGCAGTTCGTTATGCTTTAAAATTAATTGTTACTAGTAAATAATGAAATTCAGGTGAAAAAACTACACAAGATGGCGGAATATAGCATTTGTATTTAACAGTTATTATAGTTTTCTGTGTTTCTGCTTTAACCACATGTTACACGCTTGTCATAATATTATACGGAATTAGTCGAAACTTTTTGTCCCTTTACTTTCTGTAATGAACAGACGTCCGGATCTGTTCGTTATCAATCAACAAATGTATCGGAACAGACCATTGTCACTTTCACAACAAAGTATCAATGACTGATAAGAATTACTCGCAGCCACATGTCCCATCCAAACAAAAGGCTTTCATTTATGTTGTTAATCAATACAATCTGTCCTCTGAAGGAATTTTACGAATTCCAATAGCTTGGTGACACATTGCGACAGATGGATACACATTCTAGACTTGGCTTAAATTATGTGTGCTAAAGATTTTACAAGGCAAATATGTATGAAGGAAACTTTTTCTACTGAAAATTTCTAATAACTGGTCATCTTTTAATAGATATTTCTAAAAAATGTCAATTTTACTGAAAATTATAATAAATGTCTATTTCTTAATGAAAATTTCTAATAAACGTCCATCTTTTAATGAAAATTTGTAATAAATGTCCATTTTTTACTGAAAATTCTAATAATGTCCATTTTTTTTTCAAAAGACCTCAACCTTGTTATATCAAAGTACTGAGGATGCTGTAGACCTAAGCATTAGGGCTGCGTCACGCAGTAATCAAGCGTCCTTGCCTACTGTGTGAACTCGTCTATGTTCTTCATAAACCTTGTCTTCTAATAACGCTTACAAAGTCAATCCTGGACAATGTAATTAGAGAAATATTGTCTATAATGATTCTTGTTTCCCTTACAAATTACTTACTCATTCACAGATAGATGTAAACAAAGGCAAATAGCTTATTAATTCATGTCCGCGACGATAAAATGGCTAACTTAGATGTACTCTATTCTTATAACTGTAGCTCGACAAATAATTATTGTAAGGTTAATTATTCCTTGGTCAAAATTCAGTAATGGTTGTGACAAACGAGCAATTGGTGACGAAATTCATTTTTTTCTTGAGAACGTGAAGCTTTCATGGATTTAGCATTAATACTGTAGGTATACAGTGACATTTGTACGCTGCATTCCGCTTGTTATGATAAAATGATGCAAACCTCAATTAAAAAGATTACCCCTCGAAATATCACAAGTGAATCATTTCTCCCAACTGTGATTACTAAGCAGCATTGACATTTGAACGTTCAGAATTCTTCTCAAATATCGTGTATTCTTCCTTAAAGGTCTATTACTACATGTACTAAGACCAAACTGAATTTTCTTTTAAATTTGAAATTGTAACGGGGTCTTCTCAGAAGGAATAATATGACACACTGGATCGAATATGACCATATTGTGTTGAAAATTTGAGTTTAACAAAAGAATTAATAAATTAAATTTTCCTTTTCAGAAACAAAAGCAGGTTTTCCAGTTTTCAAATATCTTTGTAATGTTCCAGAAATATTCCACAAAGAGGCTATAAATGGTTGTACATGGATAAGCATGCCCATTTTGAATTATAGTTGAAAGAACTTCACTTCCAATGATGTTCAACCTATATCTCTGACTGTTTACAACATGCAATAAAGTGAAAGTAGGATAAACAGACCACCCAGGTCAATCTAAGGAAATACAAAAACATTCACTCGTTTCTTCTGCAGCAGTATTTCAAACAGGGAAATACTTCACAGCTATTGCAAAATTTTAGAAGACAGTTTCAAACTGTGTATTCCCGATACAATTTCAGATTTAAAAGAAAATTCGATTTGGTCTTAGTGATGTACTTTTAAGTTAAATATAAATGTTTTAACCGCATTTATCTGCATTCGGCCCACAAACTTGCAAAGACAAATCTTATTTGCTTGTACATGTATTTGTACACCCACTCCAAAGCACAAAGAAAAGCTGAGTATAATTTGTCGTCTTAAAAAGAGATGGTGGAAAGACACTGCTACTTATTTTGTTGAAATAAACTATGAGGAATGTTCAAAATGTACAACAACACTTACAAGAGTGATCATTCCATTTTGCAGAAGATCAGTGCATGTTCTACTGGATTATTCTAATTTCTTCCCTGATCTCGGCAATGACAAAAGGTACGTGTTATACAGTACAGAACGTCTTAATCGTTATATTAATTGAATTATGTAACGACCACCACATAAAGGCAATTACTAGTTTAAACATTACGTGCTTAATTTCGAAAATGGAGTTTCAATCTTGGCATATTTGTACAAAGGGGTGATCACTGAAAATTTACAGATTGAATGGAAAATAGTGCCGGTAATGCGAGCTCTGGTCACTCTGGCAGAATCACTTGCCGTCAGCAAGTTAGAGAGTTGAACAATTTCCGAGTTATGCATTTTCCGTCATGCAAAACTCTGATTGACACTGAGAAGTCTAACAAGCACTAAAAGGAATATCAAGGTTCTGACCTAAATTACATGTATAATAGTCATAGCAAGTATACATATCCTAACAGAACTAACAAAGCATTCGTGCTCGGGCAGTTCATGGCATGCACTCGATTTGATTTAATTTGAAGCAAATTTTATATAGGTCCGTCTATAAGAGCAATTACATTAGATTATATTTTTGGATGAGACCTTGGCATGTCTCCCAGCATGCCTATACCTGTTTATAAGTGTTTTTTTATGCGTCAAAAATAGGAAAGATGTATCTGACTGCAATTTCCAGCCAGTTTAAGCCAAAGGGTGAATTTGATTGGTTGCCAAAAAGTAGGTCAATCACGGCGACCAATGATATCTATGGTGTGATTAACCTAGTGTCATGAACATGTTACGAATCAATGCTTTATATAGGAACATTTTAAGTAATCCGTGCGGTACTGAAAACAGGTGCAAATTCGATCGCTAACATCACTCAAAAGCAACATTTTCATTTATTTACATCACAAGTAATGACAATGTAATTATTCTGTCTGATAATTTTCATTCTTCTCATGAACAACACATGGAAGACCTTAAGTAAGTAATTTAGCTTCCTGCCAGGTAAAGGAACCTCTTCTTCAAAATCAAATATGCTTTCATGTTCAAGTGTTATTGCATGAAGCACTTTGGTGGGAAATTTAATCAAGGTTGCTGTCAGACCAAAGCAAGTTCTATAGATAGCACACTAGTGATTAGGATCGATGGATGTCTGTGTCTGTACATTTCCTTTTTGTTTTTTTCTTTAAAGTTTGTTGTTTGTTTGTTTATACTTTTACTTAATTTTACTACGCGCTGTATATGTTTACTAGGATTTGGATCTGTAATAGTATTATGGTTAAAACCACACACTCACATATACATGACTTTCAGTTTTATGATAAGGGTCTTCCTCGCTAGGTTTTGTGTACTAAAATACTTAAATATTTATTTGTACTTGAAACGGTATAAGTTCTGTCAGTTGATTCATAATCAATTAGTAATACAGAATACCTACTTTATAACGAACTTGTATCCGGTCATGGGCCTGCAATATAATTGTAAGTCGGCTATATCCTTGAAACGTATAGATACGCCAAGAGGTTTCGAGTGACCTGACAATAGTCAACAAGTGGTTGAGTAGACCATTGACTTACTGTTTTACCTTGAAGGAATTATAGGAGATACTTGATTCTCCAAGGCCTGCCAAACCTGCCTATTATTTTGATTTTCAAGGTTGATTTATGCAGTGTTTCTCAAAAGTAGCATGCATAAGAATTTATGCTACTACTTTAAATGAACCTTAATGGTTTCGGTTCTTAAGACACTTTGGTTTTATTTTGAATATTTTCCAAAATTTTGCAATGGTTTCTAAAAGCTAAATAAACAATATTAGCAACTATCAGTATGTTTATAAAGAAAGTTCGCCATAGGGAGTCACATGGTATAGCTACTAAAATTCGTTAGCTTCTAAAGACGAATTCTTTATCTACCGAATGGACATTTAGATGTTGAAGAAAGATGAAAATAACACTAATAAGCCCAGGATCATTTCTAATTGATTATAGAACATAACAGGTTAGAACAGACCAGCCGTTCTTGGTGCCTTGTCGAGATACGACAGCTCGGCCTCAGTCTAAACCAGCACATCACATAATCATGATAACACTGCCATATACATTTATGGAGTGACGATGACAGGTAACACAACCAATACGTTTATAAATAATGGTAAAATTCATTTGTTTGATACATAACTATACAGACTTTTAAACGATGCACAAAACCATGTTCTGGTGAGTTTTGAAAGATATTCGCAAATCACTTTGGACCGTTATACGTACAACACCCAAATAAATCACAGATAAGCAAGCACGAGACATAAGTTAATGATTATTCCAGTAATTGCAGCAGACACTAGCAAATGGTTTCCAATATAATGGAACAGACAGACGAAGTATTTGAAATTGTAAACAAGAGAAGTCGGAGCAAAATGTGTTAATCACAGAAACAGTTCCGCAATATTTCGTGTATTGTTCGACGTTAAATCAACTAGAATCGTGTCTTAAGAACATCCATATTATGACAAACTGATGTCCAGCTTATAGTTTAATGTGTAGCGTTTAAAACCACGCCTGTTCAAATGACAAAACACATTTTCTACGGGTGATCAAGATTTAACTGGACTGTTGCTATATTTCATTAATAACTCCCTATTTTAATTTGATTTTGCGTAAATACAAACTTCAATTTGTCATACAAGTTTTCACAATGAGATATTGTAAGTAACGAAAGAAACAAATTGCAGGTAAGTAATATAACTTAGAATTTGCAAACAACTTACAAAAATACACTACGTATACGTGCAACTTAACATTTCTTTTCATAACACCTAGAAAAATGGCATGATCAAAACGTTCTTTCGGTGGAAAGACATTAACACAAGGGGTTACATTTGGGGGTTACATTTGACTTATTTACATTTACTCA